>WOXC01005157.1:0-62374 GCA_011680675.1 Gymnobelideus leadbeateri
CGAGGCTGGCACTCTTACTCACTGCGCCACCTAGCCGCCCCTTTAGGGCAATTGGGGTTAAGTAACTTGCCCAAGGTTACACGGCTAGGTTTTTGTTTGTGTGGATTAAGTGTCTGAGGCCGGCTCCGAACTCAGGTCCTTCTGACTCCAGGGCTGGCGCTCTATTCACTGCGCCACCTAGCCGCCCCCTGGGCTTTCATTATTGATATTAGAATTCAATGATGTCCATGTTGGTGAAAGATGAGGTTTATCTAAGAGACATAGCTCTTAAAGGTACAGAGCCCTGTGGGACAAGGGTGGCTAGTGGGCATGATTTGGACTAGCAAAGGACACTGAAGAGAAGTGATAAAGATTTGTAGGAGGAGAAACAGGAGAGAATAGTGCCATGAAAACCTAGAGAGAAGGGAGAATCAAGGGAAGAGAGAGATTACCAGTGTCAAAATGTGAAGAAGTCAAGAAGGGTTAAGAAAAGACCATTTAATTGGCCTATTAAGAGACGGTTAATAACTTGGAGAGAGCAGTTTCAGTTGAATGATGAGGTTGGAAGCCATCACGAGCAAATCACCATTTAAAGAGGAAAACAGAAGGACAAAGGATATGAGAAAAATGATGAAGATCTCTAAAGAGACACTTATCTCTCTTATTAACAGTAGAGTCACTAACATTTGAACTCTAATGTCAGAGTTCCCAATATACTATACCAGAAAGTTTACATGATACTGAAGAAAATAAAAATGGGGAGAGATGCCTAATTAGATTGAGTATACACACAGAAAGTCTGTGTTGGAGACAAAGCAATTCTGTTGTCACCAAGGTATTGATTTCCAAGGTTCTTAAAAAATGAGAGGCTACCAAAAGCCTGGAAGAGTTCTGAACCTCATTACTGCTTCCAAAAGCAATGGAGAGAATGCAAATAAATTGCTGACTCTTATGCCTACTTCCCAATTTCTACATAAGTTTTGTGAGATAACTATACTTTTTATTTTCTTTTTTTTTTAAACAAATGCTTTATTAACTTCTGTTTTACATCATTCATTTCCGCCAGATTTTGAGTTACAATCATTTTCCCCCCATTATTCCCCTACCCAACCTCCCAGAATAGCAGTCCCACAAGATATCACTTCCTCCAATCTGCTCTCTCTCATACCTTCTCCCATACCCCCATCGACTTTTCCATTAGAGGAAGATGAATCTTTGTGTCCCAATGCCTGCACATCTTATCTCCCAATTATAGGCAAAAGAGTATTAATAGTAGTATTTCTATATATATTTGAAACATTTAATGTTACGACCTTGAATTTCAGATCCATTTCCTTCCTCCCTTGTCACCCATTCCTTCTTGGGATATAAGTAATTCAGTATATGTTGTACATGTCTAGCTATGCAAAACATTATCATAGTAGAGATATTGTACAAGGCTGCTTATAATTCCCTCCCACTCATCCCACCCCCTACCTGGTCCATTCCCTACATAATCCTGTTCCTCTTCTATAGTGGGTACTTCCAACCTCCCCTCCCCCCAAGGATGCCCTCCCATCCATCATCCCTCCTCTCATCCCCCTTCCCCTATCCTGCTGCAGGTTGAGATATCCCATTTAGTATGTATGTCATTTTCTCCCTGAACCAAATTCAATGGGAATGTGGTTTTGTCTTTTTAGCCTTCCTTATTCTCCCCCTCCTTTGCAACCACTTCCCCTACATGAGAGAGTTTACCCTACCATGTCTCTCCCCATCTCCTCTTGCCACTTTCCTCTCTCACCTCATAATTTCATCCCTTGAGTATTCTCCCTTCCCAACAAATTCAACCTATGCCCTCTATCCATATATAACTGTAACCATATACACACACATTCACATATGTATTCATATGACCACACCCCCTTCTTTCATTATTTTCATAGTGAGAAAGATATCATCAGTCACAGTTATTGCTTTTCCATATAGGAATGTAAATAGTTCAACTTTGATAAGTTCCTTTTGATTTCTTTTCACTGATTACCTTCTCAGGCATCTTTTCCTTCTTGTGTCTGGATGTCAAATTTTCTATTCAACTCTGGTTTTTTCCTCAAGAATGCTTGAAAGTCCTCCATTCCACTGAATGACCATATTTTCCCCTGAAACAAAATACTCAGTTTTTCTGGGTAGGTGACCCTTGGGTTCATTCCCAGTTCTTTTGCCCTCTGGAGTATCATATTCCATGCCCTTCGATCCCTCAGTGTAGAAGCCGCCAGGTCCTGGGCTATTCTGATTGTGTTTCCACAATATTGAAATTGTTTCTTCCTGGCTGCTTGGAGTATTTTCTCCTTGATCTGGGGATTCTGGAATCTGGCTATAATATTCCTGGGAGTTTTCTTTTTGGGATCTTTTTCAGGAGGTGATCTCTGGATTCTTTCGACCTCTATTTTGCCCTCTGGATCTAAAACATCAGGGCAATTTTCCTTGAGAATTTCTTGAAGGGTGATTTCTAGGTTCTTTCTTTGATCATGGCTTTCAGGCAGTCCAATAATTTTTAAATTGTCTCTCCTGGATCTATTTTCCAGGTCAGTGTTTTTTCCCATGAGATATTTCACATTGCCTTCTAATCTTTCATTTGTTTGGATCTGCTTAACAGCATCTTGATTTCTCATAAAGTCACTAGCTTCTATTTGCTCCAGTCTAACTCTGAAGGAATGAATCTCCTCAGTGAGCTTTTGAGATTCTTTTTCCATCTGGCAAATTCGACTTTTTAAGGCATTCTTCTCCTCATTGCCCTTTTGGGCCTCCTTTGCCATTTGAGCTAGTCTATTTTCTAAGGTGTTGTTTTCCTCAGTCAGGCTGTTGACCCTCATTTCATACTTTTCCTGCATCCTTCTCATTTCTCTTTCTAATTCTTCCTCCACTTCTCTTATTTGATTTTTAAAGTCCTTCTTAAGGTCCTCTATGGCCTGCAACCCACTCATGTTTTCCCCTGGGGCTTTTGGAGGAGGACTTCTGACCTCACAGTCCTTTTCCCGCTCTATGCCCCCAAAATAGGAGTCTAGGGTTGCATTTTTCTGTTTCCTTTGCCTTGGCATGTTGGCCACTTAATTGCTTGACTTCTGGGCTTGTTGCCACACTATGGCTTTAAGGCCAGCTAGAGGAATTTTCGTCCCAAACGTGTGGGGGGCAACTTCCGTTTCTGGCAAGCTGTAAACCCACCCACAACTTCCACCCTAGATCACAATCCAGATCCAGGGAGGTTAAAGCAAGAGCGATTACCCCCCAAGACTGATCGCTGGATCTCCCCACGATTTGTAGGCTGGGAGCCGGAAATGCCTATGAAAACTACAAAATGGCATGTCTCCTCAGCATTTTCTAGCTCCCAGGGGAGGGATCTGACGCATTCCCCAAATACAGGTCCCAAAGTCCATAGGACGCTAACCTCTTACTTTGTCCTAGGCATGTCTATGTTGATAATTCTGGAGTTGCCAAAGCTCCTGGTGTTCTGGGGTTCCTCCAGCTGGCTGCTGGCCCTGCCGCCCTGGGCCTAAAACCTCGGCTCACGCGGACCTGGGCTCAGCTCGGCTAGGCTCCTGCGCTCTGTGCTCTGCGCATTGCCGGCTCCCAGACCGCTGCGCTGGTCCATCCTGCAGGGCTGCTGGGCTGTCCTCAGCGGGAGGTTAGCTTCTCTGTGTCATTCTGTGGGTGCTGGGGCTCCAGAAGTTGTTCAGAGTCCTTTTTTACATAGTTTGTGGGGAATCTGGGGGCACAGAGGCTTGGAAGAGCTGTTTCTACTCCACCATCTTGGCTCCGCCCCCGATAACTATACTTTTTGCCACATAATTTAAAAGTTTATTAAATACAAGATATCACTGTACCCATTATTTGTTGATTATTATCTTTTTTTTTTTTGGAGGGAGGAAGGTAGAGCAATTGGGGTTAAGTGACTTGCCCAAGGTCACATGGCTAGTGTGTGTGTGTGTGTGTGTGTGTGTGTGTGTGTGTGTGTGTGTGTGAAGTGTCTGAGGTTGGATTTGAACTCAGGTCCTCCTGATGCCAGGGCTGGTGCTCCATTCACTGCACCACTTAGCTGCCCCTATTGATTATTTTTTTTAAGTCTTTGATCTGATAGAGAAATGCTACCTTAAAGACTCTTCCAACAAGATATTTCTCATACATATGCTCAAGTCAGATAAAATTTTTTGAACTATCTAACAATGATAAATTTTTTAGATGTCACTGTGATTGCCAATATTGAATCAGGCATAAAATAGGGAGATATATATTCACCAAATATGTTTACCAATGTCTTGGAGAATTTCCAGTATAGAGTCCATATCAGTGAGGGAGTCCTTAAAGATGGTAGGGCTTTCTAGATGCTCCTGCCTGTGGATGGCAATATATTATATCAAGCTTCAATTGCCATGTGATGGCCTTTTAAGTGAAGAGCTTCCCAAATGAGGTAATTAAAAAAAGAATTTGGCTTAACTATGAACATGGATAAAACCAAGTGGATAGAGAATGCCTATTGTCTATATTGTATGCACAATCACACAGATATAGCATACAGCTAGTTCATCAGCATATGCATATATATGTATATACATATATACACATACACACATATATACAAACATAAATGTATATACCTATATACATATATCTGTGTATGTTTACATATAAATATATAATACAAAATTTTATATACACAAAATATTTTTATATATGCATTTATCTTAATTGACTAATCTAAAATATTTTCTCAAGCCTATCCTTTTTCACCTTTCTAGACATACACTGCAAATGAAATATGAGCTTTACCCCAGGTTGAAGAGGAAAAGGAGAATGGGCTGGGTCGCTTTTGTGAAATGACCTTGTCAAGCTTCTCCTTGGCACAAAGGCCTATCTTTTTTGGCAACAACATTATGCCAATAATACTGTATGTCCTCAATCCACAGGATACCATAGCTGCCAAAGAACTAAAGGTGAGAGTCACACAAAAAGCAATGGAGGTTTGCATGGTATGATACATTACACACAAGAAACCGAGAGGAAGGATCAGCATCAAGAATGTTATTAGAGAGATGCATGCTCGAAAAAAGGGACAGACATTGTGATATAAAGAGTGTGAGAGGGAAACTGCTGGACGATTTATGTGTTTCATTGGTATTCACCCAATGTCAACCAGTCTAGAAGAAACAAGCTCCTATGCTGAGTGGTTCCTCTAAGAAGAATTTATAGGAGGGCGAGAACAAAGGTGGCATAATGTTCCCTGGCATGAATAGGTGCTTGTTGTGCTGCTGGAGGGAGTGCTGATGTCAACAAAATCAAAGACTCATTGAAGAAGAAGATATTTTGAGATGGAATATAAAGGGGAGGACCTAGATCAAGTGGCACAAAGGGAAACTTTCATGTATGGAGAAAGGAAGGGAAGGGACAAGCGTTTATTAAGGGTTTACTATGGACCAGGCGCTGTGCTAAGCAATTTGAAAATGTCATGTCATTTAATAGACCAATAATAGACAAATCGATCCATTTAGCAATGCTCAGGAGAAAGGGTTTCCAGAGTTGTTGGACCATGGGAGATAATTTGAGAGGGTAGGATGAAGAGGACATTTAAAATTTATGGCATAAGATCAAGGGTAGGAATGTGAAGACTGAATAACAGGAAAATCTGAGCAAGTATATTTCAGATAAGCAAATAGGCTGAGTCACAAAAAAAAAGAGTCAAAGGAAATTGGATGATCTGGTGTCTCCTCATGAAGAATTTTGGGGCAGTATATAAGAATCTTGGATCTGGCTCACTCTGTAATTGGTAACATACAATCATCAACTTATAAAGCATCCTATTGAAAGGGCCTCAGTTCTGGAATTAGTGAACCTGAGTTCCAGGTTTTGCCTTAGATGCTTATTACCTGTGACTTTGGGCAAGGCACTTAATGTCCCCCAGCCTTAGTAAAAGTGACGGGATCTTTGTCAGAGCTCTAGATATGGAACTCTATAAAAACTTAGATATCATTGAATTGAAACCTTTCATTTGACACTCAAGAGGAAACTGAGGATTTAAATTAAAAGGAGTCTTCTTGAAGTAATATATGTCAGTGATGAAGAGGGATTTGAGAAGACAGTGTTGGACCTGAGAAGCCAGAAGGAGGCTATCCTTGTCTTGGTATAAGTGATCAAGGTGGGGCCTAAGCCTGGGGATGGAGAGGTGCAGAATGATAGTGAAGAGAGAGAAACAGAGGTCAGTTAATGATGACTCCAATGTTTCTTGCTGGTGCTTTTAATAACTTGACCCGACTGATTGCCCTAACTGAAGACACATTCTCCATGAGATCAGAATATAATCTGCACCGTTGTTTGATTTTTATAAGCTAAGCCTGTGTTTGTAATAGGACACTGACTGTGACTGTGGGGTGAGTCACATTAGAACTTGATATACCTTTTGGAAGGGACTCTTTTAAGGATCACTGGATGAGAACTTTGGCTTCTGAGGCTATATGTTCAAATTCTACCCCAGACCTTATAAGGACATGTTTCTAGCAGAATAACCTGCAGGAGTTGCATATTGCATGGGACTTAGGGCTGGAAAGGACTTTAGAGGTTATTTAGTCTAACATGTACCTTTGCCAGAAGAGGAAAATGAAAGCTTAGTGAGGTTGAATGAGATGCTCTAGGTCCCACCAGGTGGCAGAGTGGGTATTTGAACTCAGGTCTTCTGATGCCAGAGCCAGAGATCTTTCCATTGTACTGTACTTTCTCTAGTTCTTAACCCATAGATCAGAATACAGTTTGGAATTAGAGAAGAATACAATGACTCTATCTCTGACTGCAAAAGAGAAGCTGATTTATGAATGAGGATGATAGTCATCAACAAGGCAGGACATGGGAAGGAAGACAAATCCTATTATTGTTTTCACTTAGCAAAGACTGTGGCTTGGTCAGATCTCCCTTATCATCTGCAATCACACCATTGCTGCAAAGTTATTAGCAGGGCGTACTTCTGTTGTTTCTTTCATCCTCTGAACTTTGACAAGTACAACCTGTATCAAGAGATATCTTTTAAAATTGCCTCTTGACTAGAATCCCACAAAGGATGTTAAAACAAAAAGTCATGGTCTAACCCAGAGGTGGGGAACCTATGCCTTTGAGGCCACATGTGGCCCTCTAGGTCCTCAAGAGCAACCCTTTGACTGAATCCAAAGACTTATAGGGCTGCCTAAATGTGGCCTGGAGGCTAGAGGTTCTCCACACCTGACTCTCAGTTCAGTATTCCACATCGTTGTTGTTCAGGTCGTATCTGGCTAGAGTAACTGGAAAACATTTAAAAAATCTTAATATTACAGTTCTGTTTTCCTTTAGCTTTTCTGAGGGTTTATGGAATTCGTCGTTATTTATGAAATGCCATTACACTAACTGCCTGGGGATTAAGATGGAAAGGAAACACAATGAATAACTTTTCATGCAATTCAATTCAATTTAAGAATATTTGCTAAATGCATATTTAACCAGCAAGAGAATAGGGACCTGGAGATGAAAAATGACCTTTCCTGACCTTAGACGGAGTGTAGTCTAATAGAATGTCTATGCCTTATATGTGAATAAGTGTAATCTGAGACAGAGAAAGAAGAAGAAATGGAGAGAGAAGAGAGAGGGAGAGAGAGACACACAGAGAGACACACACACATACACAGAGACAGAGACAGAGACAGAGACAGAGAGACAGAAAGACAGACAGACAGACAGAGACAGACAGAGACAGAGAGACAGAGAGAGAGAGATTTAGAAGATGAAAACTTCATTGTCACCTGAGGGGCAAAGGGGGATCATCAATAATTTTGTGGAGAAGATAGCTCTATAATCTGTATGAAGAAACGATTCCAATGGGCACAGGTAAGAAGGGTATACCCTTCAAACACAGGAGGATGTTCTATGTGAATATAAGGAGGAAGAAGAGAGAAGGTTGATATTAAAGAACAGTCAGGTGGAGAAATCCTTTGTAACTTCTTGACAAAATGTAGTAAATACCTCTTTGCAAAAGCCAATTGATGTTAATAGATTAAATGATAGAGACACTAATCACTAAATCAATTGATATAGGAAAGATACTAGCTGTAACTGGTAATTGGTATTTGGAAGAACACATGGGAATGAGGATTCAAGCTCATAACTTCTGAAAGACCCCACCCCTTCAGGGTTACTCCTAGAACATGAGGGAAGATACAGCTCACCACCTTCTGGGGACTAGATTTGCTAGTGTGAGTGTGAGTGTGAGTATGAGTTGAGGTAAGGACTCCCAGAGTTTATCGAGATAACAAGTGCATTTTTGTGTAGCCCAAATGATGACTTGTTTTTGAAGAGGTAAGTCTAGATTTTCAGCAAGACAGCAAGCTCTTTGGCATCAGAACTTTGACCTGAATATATTCTGAAGACCAAAACTTTCCTTATAGAAATATGGGTACATATGGGGAATGTGTGGGGCTTCAGAGTACCTCATCTCAAGGTGTTGAGAATGAACACTAAGACATTTTAGAATGTAATCTATTCATAGCTGGAAAACGGAGTCAGCTGGTGACCAAAGAGAAAAGCTCTGGGAGATTAGGTCCCTGAATTACACAGCTGTTATGTGGTTTCCATTTTGTGCTGCTCTAAAATGGGTGTGTGAAAAAAATTAAGAAAATGAGTTTATGAACCCATTCCTTAAGATTCAAACTTGGTTTGTAGATTTTCAATATTGTCTTGTGTTCTTTTTACTACTATATTATTATTACTAATAATAAAGAAAAGGAAGCTCTTTGATTTGGGCATATTTAGATGATTTTCAAGCATAACTAAGCAAAAATGATTATTTTCAGTTTGAGAGGCAATCCCCACCCCGACCCCCCATTTGCAAGGTTCTGAACTCATATCAGTAGATGACTACATATAATAGGAGTGAGAACTGATCTGGGACTGCAAGTGACTTAAAGTCACAGCTTCAGAGACTTTTCTGTCAATTAAGACTTAAACTACAAGAATCAAGCTCTAATTGTAGAATTTTAGTTATCAACTCCTGAAATCAGTGCTCCTGATGACATGGGTAGCTGCATATTCATGAAAGTTAGTCCTGTTACCATTAATATCACTCCTTACCTCACCTTTCTTATATTTGAGTCTGGTCTTTATCTGCCATGACTCCATTTTTCTTCCTTTTTTCTCCTTCAATATTATGAAACATATTTCTTTCAAATTTTCTGCTTATTTTTTATGCATTTTCATAATAGCTCCTGACTGGTCTCCCCCTTCAGAGAAGTACAACTGGTCTACTAATGACCAACTCTAGTTCAGGCTAGGGTCTCCTAATACCTCGGCATCACTTAGCTTGCCAAAGTAATGATCCTAATGATCAGTTCTCGTCCTGTCACTACCCAGCTCAAAAGCCTTTGATGACTCCACATTACCATGGGATAAAGGAAAATCTACATATATAGTGTGGCATTCAAGATCTTCCACGGTCTGACTCCAACCTGCCTTTGCACCCTTATCACACAAACTTCCTTCATCTACTTTATGGCCCAAACTCAGCAATTATAATTTCCAGAATATGATCTGTACTTTCCTCCTTTTTCTCCCTATTTCTAGAATGTCCTGCCTATTCTTCAAAGTCCAATTCCAATGCCAACTCTTCAAAGAAGCTTTCACAGGTCTCTTAAGCTGGAGTGATTTCTCCCTCTTCAAACTCTCATTGAACTTCATAGCACACTCTGGCTTGAATTGTAGGAAGTGTAATTCCCAGTTAAGATTGCAAACTACTTGAAGGCAAGGTGGGTATCTTATCAGAATCTTTCTATCATTCCAATAAATGCTTAACTGAGTTGAATTGAGTGGTGTTAAGTGATTACTTACTAGGACTGGGAGCTTTTAGTAGTATGGTCTGAGACAAACATTACTGTTCTCTGTTGGCTCCTGTCCTGAATTTAATAATGCTCACAGAGTTATCCAAAGCAAAGATATGACAAACTTCATTCTCTCCTCAGGATGCAGTCCAAACTAGACCTGAAGTTGGTGTATTTCAGATGGGGGTAAGTCCAGTAAGACACGTGAAATCAGTGAAGTTTTTTCTTGGCATTCTCCTGATTCCCCTTTTCATTTATTTCCCTATAGAGAGGGGCCTATGTCTCCTTATGACTGGTCCTTGCTCTCAGCTAGCTATCACTTTTGAAAAGCATCTGATCGGTATATAAGACCCCATGTGGAGTGAGAGCACCATGGAATGGGAGGAGCACCATAGAATGCCATGTGGGCAAGCTGGTGGACCCTTCTCCTTGGACACTAACTATATTGCTGAAATTAGTGGAAACACAAGATTGGTTCAGTTCATTGCAATGTATAACTTTCTTGCTCAAGAGGTTCATCTACCTTTTTTGGAAATCATAGTAACCTCAAGTGAGATTCAGCACCACGCTGTGAGTGCCAGAGACTAAAGAACTTCAGGTTCACTTTTCTAAGCTCACAATTCAGGTGTAAAGCTCATTCCAATAAAAAATAATTGCACTTGGAAAAAAAAAAGCATCTGGTCAATGCAGCTTTTTCTTGGGAAAATTAGTATTTAATAGGGGATTCCTGTAAGCAACCTGTGGTAGAGGCTTCTGAGCTCATATTGGTCTGATCAGCCACAGTCAGACACCCAGAAGATGAGGTACAGGCTCTGGAAACCCCCTTGAGCTCTCCTTGAATCTTCCCGCGGTAAGGCATTTGTCTGAGACCATAAGCCTTTCATTATGGCTCAGCCCAAAACTTTGTTACTAGCTTGGCCCTCCATTATCCAGCTAGACCCCATCCTTGATCCTCCCAAAGTATCTATACCCAAATCAACTTATATTCTTGAACTGGCCTAGCCCACCATTGTCTGTTGGCTCCAGGTAGCCTCCAACAACTTCCCACCCTTAATCACTCATTTACTGGAGTCTGACCTCATTGACTCCTCCTGAAGACCCTCCCCAAACTTATTACTGGAGTCTGACCTCATTGACTCCTCCTGAAGACCCTCCCCAAACTCATTACTGGAGTCTGACTTCATGTGACTCCTCCTGAAGATGCTCCCCAAACTCTAGACCACTCCTAGATTCCTCCCACAACCTTTCTGTATATAAGACCCCATCTTGCCTCCATGTGGTGTGAGAGCGGTGTAAAATTTTCTAGCCTCCATGAGGGGAGGAGGGCCAGAGAATGATTTAGCGCAGACTTCACTCTGTGACACATGATTCTGGCCCACTTGCCCAATACAAGCATCACAGATACCGAGGCTTCTTAAGAGTCTACCCAATATGGCAAAGTTTTAATAAACTTTGCTTTCTTCGGCTGAGAGAAGTCTTGAGTCGAATTCATTGGTCAGGACCTGGGGTGTTGGTATTCTGGGGTCTCGAGTACTCCCAGCATAAACCTCATCATTTTATGGTGATCCTCTTCACTGAAACTTGACTCTGGCATCATGAGGTCATTTTGGTTCTCTTCAATAACAAAGGACAACAACCTGAAAGCAAAAAGGAAAGTTTTTAAAATCCAAAAAAAAACTGCACTACATCTTAAAATATAGTTGTTGTTCAATCATTTTTCAGTTCTGTCTGACTTTTTGTGACCCTATTTGGGATTTTCTTCGCAAAGATGCTGAGTGGTTTCCCGTTTTCTTCTCCAGGTCATTTTACAAATGAGGAAACTGAGACAAACAGGGTTAAATGACTTACCTAGGGTCACACAGCTAGCAAGTGTCTGAGGGTGGATTTGAATGCAAGTCTTCCTGAGTCCAGGGTCAGCACTCTATTCACTGCACCACCTGCCTACCCTTACAATGTAGTAGGCACTCAATAAATGCTGATTGATCTATAAATCAATTGATTAATTGAATTTCAGTTAAGATAAAGGTCCCTGAGGGAGCTGTTTTGGCTAGGATAACTTCCTGGCTGACCATAAATCATGCCATGTCAGTAGATACCTAATCAATCTGCTTACTCCAGAGATCAGTCCTGATGTTAAATTCATTATTTAATATAGAATTAAATAGCGACTCAATAATGTCATCATTCATAAAAAAAAAAAATTGTTGCTGTTCAGTCATTTTTTGGTTGTGTTCAACTCCTGTGACCACATTTGGGGTTTTCTTGGCAAAGATTCTAATCTACTTCTGCCTTGGAATTCACATCTGGGGAGTAACTTCTGCCCCTGCAGCCCCTTCCTACTATCTCCATTTAAGGAGGGCACCCAGGCTAGCCATCTTTGCATTTTCCACTCCTCCAAACTTCTCAGGGATATAGTTGGTACCTTCTCTTCCCCTCCCTCCCTCCCTTTTCAGATTCTTTTTTTAGGCTATCTTCCCATTAGAATGTAAGCTGCTGTCCTACTTTTTGCTTATATTTGTACTCTTAACACTTGACAGAGTGCCCAGCATAGAGTAAATACTTAATAAATTCTCACTGACTGACTTGGTGATTGGTTTTCCTGACTCCAGGTCCAGCCTACTATCCATTGTAATACCTAGCTGCCTCTGCCTCACATAACTAAGATTCTTTGCAAACCAGTCCTTTATGGTATGTCAGGAGAATATGAAAAAAGAAAACACTAAGAAATTGAAGGTTAGAAGAAGGAAGGAAGGAAAGAAAAAATGAAGGAAAGAAGGAAGGAAGGAAGGAAAGAAGGAAAGAAGTAAGAAGGAAGGAAGGAAGGAAAGAAGAAATGAGGGAAAGAAGGAAGGAAGGAAAGAAAGAAAGAAGGAAAGAAGGAAGGAAGGAAAGAAGAAATGAAGGAAAGAAAAAAGGAAAGAAGAAATGAAGGAAAGAAGAAAGAAGGAAGGAAGGAAGGAAAGAAGGGAGGAAATAAGGAAGGGAAGGAAGGAAGGAAGGAAGAAGGAAGAAAAAAAGAAAGAAAAGAAGGAAGGAAAAAGCATTTCTTAAGTACTTATGATGACCAAAACACTGAGCTAAGTATTGGACATACAAGTAGAAAAGTAAGACAACATATGATCTCAAGCTGGTCAACAGTTTTTTCTTGTGGTGAGGTGCCTCTCTCCACAATGATTTCTTTCCTTAATGATGGCTGTGGAGGCTGGTCTGGAAGCAGGTCTGGTAGTTTGTGGGGCACTTCTTTTATCAAAGCTCTTGGGTTTGGGGTCCTAGGATGATCCCATCAGGGTTTGGAGAGAGATGGTAGTTAAGGTGGTGGTGATTTACCTTGCCTGGCACACACTACCTCCTGCCTCTTAGGCTTAGGCCTTGAGTAGACAGTGATGACATGGAAAGCGCAGGCTCTAGGTTTCCAGAATGCATGAAACTTTTTCTTACATCCTTTAAGCAATTTGGACTCATTTCATTTCATTCTTTCTCCACCCTGTACAGCATAGGAAACTGTGATATCATGAAAATATATTTTTAAATGGGGACTTTCACAGTCAGACCCACCTGGTACTAGAACTCTCTTATTGCAATCTTTCCTGTTATAAATCTCATTTAAAACTTAAATGGAAAAAATGTGAACCATGATAGCCCAAACATCTCAACCTGGAAATGACTTCTTTATTTATTTTACTACTTAAAAACAAAAGGCCAAATTCATGGAAGGGAGAGATGAATGGCCTTGGTCCGAAGCCAGTGTTCTATCACATCACTCCCATTCCCTCTATCTTGTTGTCTTGTCTCCTCAGAGCTCAGTTTGTCTGAAGAGCTAAGTTGTACGAGTGAATCTTTTTAATCCTTTGCTTGGATTACGTTATTACCTTCTCACCAATTGACCAGGCACTCATTACCTTTAAAGTTACACCAATGTACTCCTTTTCTGTTTATATTCTTTATCATTGTATTCTCTTTCTTCCCTATGCATCAAACTTAAAAAAAACCCATTTAATGCCCTTACTGCTTATTAATGTGCATTGTAATTTTCTATATTTATGCCTCACTTTGTCCAAAGACAGCAAATTCCATGAGGGCAAGGTCCGTCTTATTTGAGCCTTGTGTAGCTTATGTATGTTTTGTCTGAACTTTGTTAAAATAAATACTTGTTACATTTCTTCTCTGGTCAGCCCCTCATTTCTAAAGCAGGCACAACTCTCCCAGACTTTGTTTCTTTTGCTGGCTATTCCTCTACACTGCCTTGTAACGACTCCCCTTCTATAGTAATCAATAGGTATTCAATCAATGCTCAGTAATTGATTGTTTGACATAAACTTCTTCTTTCTTGTTGGAACTCAGATTTCTATTTCCTTTAAAAGAAAAAGGCATTGGTTCCCAAAGAGATCATACAAATGGAAAAACGGCCCATATGTACAAAAATATTTATAGCAGCTCTTTGTGGTGACAAAGAATTGGAAATTAAGGGGATGCCCTTCAATTGGGGAATGGCTGAATAAGCTGTGCTATATGAATGTAATGGGATACTATTATGATATAAGAAATGAGGAGCAGACAGACTTCATAATAACCTGGAGAGACTTATATAAACTGGTGCTGAGTGAGGAGAGCAGGGCCAGGAGAACTTTGTACACAGTTAAAGTTACATCGTATGTTTGATGACTGACTTTGCTATCCTGGGCCCCCCTCAGCAATGCAAGGTTATAAGAAACTCCAAAGGACTCATGATGGAAAGAGATATCCACATCCAGAAAAAGAATTATGGAGTCTGAATGCAGACTGAAGCTAACTACTTGCTCTCTCTTTTTGCTTCATTTCATTTTGTTTCCTCTTCCTTGTTGTTCATTCCATTGGTTATAATTCTTCTTTTCAACTTGAATAATGATTAATATGAAGCTATATGTAGAACCTATATTGGATTGCATGCTGCCATGGTGGAGGGGAAGGTGAAGCAGAGGGAGTGGGGAAAATTTGGAACTCAAAAACTAATAGAACTAAACTAAAAGTAAATAATTTAAAAAAGGCATTGGAAAACAAAGATAAATTTAAGGCACTCTTGTATTCCTTACTGGGCATAATGTAAGTATCTGAAGAGTAAGGGAAACTGATCTCAACAATTAGTAGGGAATCTAAACGAACCTACCTTTACTTCACACACACAAATTTTCCTTGTTAAATTACATCTTGAGTTATAATCTCCTCTTGGCATCCCTATACCAAAGAATCTTTTGAGAATTAAGACTAATCTTGAATCTTTGTCTCTTTTCCTGGGTCACTATTGCTTTTTTCCTACTTAGTCTCTGAAATCTCACTTTATTGTGAGATTTGGGTTCGAATCCTTCCTCTGATCTTACTAAATGTGTAATTTTGGGCAACTCACTTAACCTCCCTAGACTTCAATTTCTCCAGTTTTAGAATGAGAAATTTAAATTAGATTGCCTATGAGGTCCTTGATAATTCTAGTTGCATGATCCTTATTGTAATAGATGGGTTCATAAAAAAACTTAATTTAAAATTAACTTTTGTAATAGAATCATATTTCCTTATTGACTTACATTATCAATTTATAGAAGCTTTTTCTTCATTTCCATTGTTCATAGATTGGATTGAATAGATTAGTGTCAGGAAAAAAAAATTCTATCATACACCAGCCTTTCTTCTAAGAAGTTAATTTATTTGGAAAGCAACACTTAAATGCACTGTGGGGATTAGCAAAAATTAAAGAATTCTTGTGACAATTGTCTTATACTATTCTTGTGAAAAGGATGGAGAGAAGTGGTCTAGCTAGTGCCATAAAACTTAAAAAGAAAGGGGCCACTGACTCATTCTCAAGAAATTTTTTTTTTAATTTTAGAATGGACCTTTTATTAAAATGCCATGGGTGCGGCTAGGTGGCGCAGTGAGTAGAGCGTTAGCCCTGGAGTCAGAAGGACCTGAGTTCGGATCTGGCCTCAGACACTTAACGCACACACAAACAAAAACCTAGCCATGTGACCTTGGGCAAGTTACTTAACCCCAATTGCCCTACAAAAAAACAAAAAAAAAAAAGCAAAAAAAAAATGCCATGTCAGTTGTTCAGGCCCCATGGCGGGCTGAGCAGTTACCAACACATATCTCGAGTACAGCAATCATATACAAAAATTTTTGCAGCAGACACATTGACTTAGAAAACCACAGATTAACTTTATCTATGTTCTACTACATTTTTATTTATTTTCTTATATTTTACCCAATCACGTTTTAATCTTCTTTACATAAAGCTCAGCAGTGCAGTGGGTTGTTTGTTTGATATTTCTGATCTAGACAATAATGCAGTTAGGTGGATCAAAAATTACTTGAATGGGTAGACCCCAAGAGAAGATATTAATCATTTAATGTCAGCTTTGATGGTGGTTGAGAGTTGAAGAACCTCAAATATCTGTGCTTAACTCTATGCTGCATTTTATCAGACCCTAATAAAGACCTAGATGCTATGCTCACCACATTTCAGATGACCCAAAACTGGGAGGGAAGAGCTAACCCACTGGATGATGGTGCCAAAAGTTCTTGACAAGCTAGAGTATTAGGCTGAATCTAATATGAGTAAATTGAATAGGAATAAAAGGAAAGTCTTGCACTTGGGTAAAAAAAAAAACCCAACTTCACAAGTACATTATCGGAGACATATGGGTAGAGCTGAAAAGAAGTCAGGGGGTTTCAGTGGACTGAAAACTTAATCTTTGTGTCAGCTGTGTGATATGACAGACAAAAAAATGCTTGTGGGATTTTAGGCTACATCAAAAGTGGCCTAGTATCCAGGAATAGGATAGTCCTGCTGAGCTCTGTCCTGGATCACACTTTCTCTGGATGCTGTATTTCTGCATGCTGTATTTTAGGAAGGCAGGGAGTTAATAAACTGGAGAGCATTTGGAGAAGGGCAATGAGGAGGGTATAAGAACTTCAGGACCATGTTATATGAAGATCTGAGGCTGATTGGCCTAGGAGAGTGAAGATTTGGTGGAAATGGAAATGGTCATTATCTTCAAGGCCAAAATTAGTACTAGGTCACCCAGTGCATCCTGGGTCATTTGCCAGTTGTTTCCAGCAGCTCTGCCTCACTCAAATCCAATTCACACCAAGTCAAGACATCACCCTCATGATGTCATAGGTTCTCTGTGAGAACAAAGGAAGAACAATTACAACAACAACAAGAGTAAATGGGTGGAAGTTTCCACAAGGCAAATTTTGGCCCAATATTAGGGGAAAAAAAAGCTATTCCTAATGATCAGAACTATCCAAAAGTAGAATGGGCTGCCTGGGGGAAGTGGAGGTTTCCCCATTAAGAGAATTCTTCAAACAAAGACCAGATGCTCCCTTGTCAGCGGTATTTTAGGGGGAACTCTTGATCAGGTATGGGTTGTATTAAAGGCAGAGAAGATGCTGGTACTAATTACACCCCCTTTTTGTTCTATTTATTTTCTGTGGAATATGTAACCAAGGCTAACAAATTACTCCATAATTAATCCTTCCAGCAGAGGAAGCAGCTCTGTAAGGAAGGTCCCAGGGCTGTAAATATAGCAGGGCAATTGGGGCTTTGCCCCAAAGTGGGAGATTTAAAGGGAAAGTGAGAGAGGACCAGTGATTGCTTTCTAGGGAAGAAGGCAGGGACAGGGCCTAGGGGTGGAATGGTGGGGTGGAGTTGTGACAAGGAGGAGCTGGTAACTGGATCAGGGGAGTGGAAGCTTCTCCCAATGGGCTTTCTAGGTGGGGGGTGGAGGCTTCTGAGACCTAAATCTTGACCTGTCCCAGGGGTAGAGGGGAAGTTCAGGCCCTGGCCCAGAGGGAAGTTTCCTTCATGGTTTACAGGGGTAGGAGTCATTTTTGCCTTGCGTCCTGGAAAGAGAGGAAAGGCCACAACAGCAGGCTGAGAGAGGTTTTCGCCGCTCTCATCCATGACTAGCTTTAAAGAGACTGGGGAAGGCAGGGAAAAGGAACTGGCAGTTCCACCATTGAAGGAGAAACCATTCCCAGATCCTGAGGAACTTGACTTTCCCAAACTTTCTTCAGGTCTAGAGACTGGAGGAGTTGTATGTGGAGGCAGGGAAGGGTCAGTTTGAAAGTGTTTTAGGCTGCCCTCTGAGAGAAAGAGGGGAAGGGGCCATTTTGTGGCACAGTGAATAGAGTACCATCCCTGGAATCAGGAGGACCTGAGTTCAGATATAACCTCAAACACTTAACACAAAAACTGGCCGTGTGACCTTGGACAAATCACTTAACCCCAATTGCCCTCCAAAAAAAAAAAAAAGATAGAGAAAGAGGGGAGCCATTTCAGGGATCCCAGGGCCCTTGTAGGGACCAACATATCCTGGGGAGTAGGAAATGCTTCTTTATGCCTGGGACCTCCCTGGTCCCTTTTATCCCAAATGGTAAGTTTGAGAGCCTGGGAAGGGTTTGGGGGCCTGCTGGAAGGCCATGCCTTGTTGGAAATATCTGTACCTTCCCCCATTCCTAGGATTTTCCCCCTTGAAATTTTGCCTTCTTAAGCCACCAACATTTGAGGAAGGAAGGAGTCGGGGGTGGGAGAGTTGGTGAACTTGAAGGCTAGGGTATACCTAGAAAGAATTAGAGTCCCCTTTCATCTTAGCTTCTTTTCCTAAATCATAAGACTAGAGATCAGCGCTCTGGAAGGGTCTGTCTTCCCCTGGGAATTAAAATTTTCAACAATTTAGTTGAATGAGCATAGGACCAGGAGTTGGGAGAACTGAGTTCTAGTCTTCTCTGCCATTTACTCTGGATTTTTGCTTCCTCTCTGTAAAATGAGGAACTTGTACAAGGTGGTTTCTAAGGTCTGTTCCAACTACCCCATTTATAAGATTTGTGTTCCATTTGATTCTATCAGAGCTCAGTCTCAGTTTGGTAAAGTCTTGAATGAGCTCTCCTTTGTGACCCTGGATGAGTCCTTTCCCATCTCTGTGGATTATGTTTTCTCTGCTTTAAAACAATCAAGGCACTGGTCTTCATGACCCTTAGGGTCCCTTTCATCTTAATCATGATTCTTTATGAGTTGGGGGAAGGTAAGTTTCAATCTCTTTTCCAGCCCCCTCCTCCCAAGTATCTGTCAACTAGAACAATTTATATAATGACAACAATACTGTAAAAACAGACAACTTTGAAAGACTTAGAAACTCTGATCGACATAATTATCAACCAATTATAAGTACAGAGTACTTATATATATATATATTTTTTTTTTTTTTGCTTTTTGGAGGGCAATAGGGGTTAAGTAACTTGCCCAAGGTCACATGGCTAGGTTTTTTTTGTTTGTGTGTGTTAAGTGTCTGAGGCCGGATCCGAACCCAGGTCCTTCTGACTCCAGGGCCAGCGCTCTACTCACTGTGACACCTAGCCACCCCCAGAGTACTTATAATTAAACATGGTACCCGACTCCAGAAAGAGAAGTGATGAACTCAGAATGCAGATTGAGGTTTATATTTTGTTTTTGTTTTTATTATATTTTTGAACAGGACCAATGACAGAATTTATTTTTGCTTGAAAAAAAAAATATATATATATAATGGGTTTTGTTTTTCTTGCTTTCTCAATGTGGAGAATACTACAGAGAGGTGGGAGAGAGAGAATTCAGACCTGATAATAAAATAAAATTTAATTTATAGGAAAAAATGGTGGGAAGGGAGGGAGAAAAAAGTGCATAGCAGAGAACAAAAGAAAACTTAGAGGGAAGCACAGTAAAGCAAGGTAGCTTTGAAAATCATGCATAGCTTTACTTCTATGATTTTTCAAAAACAAAATGAAGAGTGAAATGGAAATTCATTGTTTTATATAGAATACTCTTTTTATGTTTTTCTGTGTACATGGAAATGTCCTTTTTTCTTTTTGTATTTAAGTTCAAAATGAATAAAAATTTAAAAAAAAATTGGGCAATTAAAAAGGCATTTTCTAGTTTGATACAATACTATTCTACTCCTAACCCCAAATAATTAAACCTCCTGTATATTAAATGTGAAGAAAAACTGACCTCAATATCCATAATAATCAGTTTAAACTGATTAAACCAAGAATAATCAATTTAAACAGGAAACCATCAAATGGCTGGATTTCATGGTAGATGGGATGGTAGAGGACTGTCTCCTCCAGCAGAGGCCTTGGGGTGTCCAAGTGTCTCTGCCTACTCAGAAGTGATGGGATCAACCACTTCCTCTAACTGAGGGTGCCTCTCTTACAGATTATCCCAGGTGCAAAAACTCCTAGCTTTGGCTCTATATGCTTCTAGTTCCAAGGTGTTTTGTCCTTTCTCTTACTATGTATGAGAAACTCTGGGATAAGTTATTTAAAAGGCATATTCCATAGGAAATTGTACATCTTTCTGTCTTCCTCTAAAACCATAAACTCTAGATTTAGATACCCAAGAAGCAGACTGTTCTACAGAAAGGAATAATTCACATAAAGAATGTTGCTTGTTTTAATTTTGATTGACTATACAGACTCCCCTTCCCCTCAACAAAATGTTTCTATATGTGTGTACATCCATAAACATCCATAGAATTTCATACTGAAATTGAAAGAGACCTTCTAGGTCATCTTGTCCAGCTTCTTTACAGAATCCCAAGACAAAGGACTCACTATTTGGTAAGACAGCACCTTCCAATTTTTGAAATCTCTGCTTGTGAGAAGGGGCAGCTAGGTGGCAAAGTAGGTAGAATACTGGGATTGGATTCAGGAGGCTTCATCTTTCTGAGTTCAAATTTGACCTCAGATACTTATTAGATGTGTGACCTTGGGCAAGTCACTTAACCCTATTTGCCTCATTTCTTCATTTGTAAAACGAGCTGGAGAAGGAAATGGTAAACCAGTGTATTACCTTTGCCAAGAAAATCCCAAAAGAAGTCACAGAGAGTCAGATGTGACTGAAACAATTCAACAACAACAAAATTTCTAGAATGTTCTTTCTTAAACTGAGTCAAAAGCTTTTCTTCCTGAAATTTTCACCTTTTCCTCTTCTGTCCTAGTTTTCCCTGCTCAAACAACACAGATTGTCTACTCTTTCTTCCATGTGCCAAGCTTTTATGTATCTGAAGACAACTAAATCTTCCCATCTCCAAACCGAGCATTTGGCAACTTCATGATTTCTTTTGCAGCAGTATTTCCCAGACCTCCCCCACTATTCTCTTCACCCACTTGTGAGGGCTGTCTTGTTGGTTAATGGACTTTTTTAAGGTGGGGCACAGAACTAATCCATCAGCCCAGAACAAGGACTGGGGAGGGCAGAGTCCACTGGGATTCCTCTTGGTCTGGACACTCCACATAGATCAACATAGGCTATGATCACATTAGCTTTGTAAGTAGTTATATTATATTGCTTGCTCATTCTGTGTCAACTAAAATACCAAGACTTTCAACTCCATTTTCTCCTACCATACTCATTTAAACTACTAACAAGCCATCTCCCATACTCTGTACTTCTAGAAATCCCTGCTAGAGTTTGTATTTATTCTTATTAAATTTAATCTTGGTTTCAGCTCAGGGTTCTGTCCTGTTAAGATCTTTCTGAATCTCAATTTTATCATTTAGCACACTAGTCATTCCTTCCAGCTTTGGACCATCTAGAAAACAACAAAAAAAGATAAGTATGACTTCAGTGTCTTCATCTGGATCATTAGAAGGATAGGGCTTACAATTTAGCCTTCATTTTTTCCTCACTGATTTTTCTTAGGGGGCAGCCTAGGTTAGCCTTCTCTGGGAGGGCAAATGAAGGACACTCTAGAAAATATGGATTTTTATGTGTGCATTTATTTTCAGTGTCATAAAACTCTGCTTTTCATACCAATGGATATTTATTTTGTGATAAATCAAATTGCATGTGTGATCATGAAGGCTTAACGCCTCTTGTGAGGCAGTTACAACAGGGGGCCCAATTTTTCTAGGATAAGGGGCTCTATTTTTAAAACTTGCCAAAGGAGCAGAAATGCCTGGCTTTGACAGAAAGCAAACCTTTTCTTGATTCCCTTTCCTACCACCATCTTCAATTTGGGCTATTAGGATGTTGTCTGAGTGGTTTATGTCTGTTTCCTCAGCACCTTGAATAAAGCCTGGAACGTAGTAGGTGCTTAAATACTTATTGATGAATTGGTAGACTGAAGATTACTTGATGATGTAAACCATTAGGTACAGGGTGCCTGAGACTCAGAAACTTGATATTGAATCTAGATTGTGGGCATGGACACTGGGTGGAATTGAGATAAGAATATAGTAGAACAGACACAGGATTGAAAGTGAAACTGGGTAAGCTCAAGAAATCAGGGCTGCTTGCTCAAAAGGAATACAGCCTTGGAGAAGCACTGTGGCAAGATGAATAGAAGGCTAGCCAGAAAGATTCAGGAAGATCTGGGGTCAAATTCTGCTCCAAAGTCACTTAACTTACCTCAGCCTCAATTTCCTCATTTCTAAAACTGGGGATAATACTAGCATTTATCTCACAGCCTGTTGTGAGAATCAAATGAAAGAACTTGTTTTAAGGGGCCCATACAAATGTCACCTTTCTTATATTGGAAAGGAAAAGAGGTATAGGAGAAATAGCAGGTCTTGAAGAGCCTTAGGCATGCTGCCCACTGTCATCTAGCTCAACTCATTTTCTTGATTGCTTCCCCTCCCTGTCAGCAATGTTGCAAATTTCCCCCCATTATCCTTCCAGTTTCTCTTCATATCTTCTCATATACAGGGTGAACCTAAAGTCTGGACACATAGGAGATCTTGTTAACTGCATGTTTTCAAGAAATGAAATGAAAGAAATTTTTAACAACATTTTATTTAATTAGCATAAATGAGATTTCATAGAAAGACATAGGAGATACATAGGAAATCTCATTAATTAATTACATTAAATTAATCTAATTAATATGGAAAATAGTTCCCAATAGCTAATGAAAGCTTTTATTCCATATGAAATTGTCGTGGCTAAAATTTATGCTAATTAACTAAAATGTTGTTGAAAATTTCAATCATTTCATTTCTTGAAAATATGCATAGTTAATGAGATTTTCTGTGTCCAGACTTTAGGGACACCCTGTAGAATGTAAGTTACTGAGTAGGGACAGTTTTTAAAGAAATTTTTATCCCTAGTACTCTGTCTGTCTGTCTTTCTGTCTCTCTGTTTCTCTTCTCTCTCTGTGCCTGTCTCTGTCTCTAAGTTCCCTCCATCTCTCTTCTCCCCTCTGTCTTCATTTCTTTTTGTCTTTCTCTTTTCTCTCTGTCTCTTTCTGTTCCTCCTCCTCCTCCTCCTCTCTCTCTCTCTCTCTCTCTCTCTCTCTCTCTCTCTCTCTCTCTCTCTCTCTCTCCCTCTCTCCCTCCCCACCCCATCTTCTGTCTCTCCTTGTCTTTCTCTTTTCTCTGTCTCTGTGTCTCTGTTCCTCTTCCTCCCTCTCTCCCTCTCTCTGTCTCTCTTTCTCTCTGTCTCTCTCTTTTCTCTGTCTCTGTGTCTCTGTTCCTCTTCCTCCCTCCCTCTCTCTGTCTCTGTCTCTCTCTGACCCCCTCTCTCTCTCTCTTTCTCTCTCTCTCTCCATCCCCTGTCTTCGGTCTCTCTTCATCTTCATGTCTCTCTTTCTCTCTGTGTGCCTCTCTCTGATTCCTTCAGGTTTTATATACCTGAACCCAGAAATGTTTCAGTTATTGATTCTTAAGAACATTTCTGATTGTATTTGCACTAGACTTCAAACCAATGAAAAGACAGGCAACAATAAGCCCAGCTGTAGCATATGTACAACCTGTTATGAATCAGCATAAAGAACTATTTTATGAGGTAATGAATACAAAAGAAAATGGAGAATCATTTTATAAGGGTTAAAAAAGGACTAGGAACCTTTATGAGCAAAAGTGATTATTGTTTTTCACCCAATTCATGAAGAACAGCATTTATTTCAAAGGAATTATAGAATATTCCAACCTAGAAACGTTTGTTCCTTTATGAAATGAACAAATTAGTCTCTTTGTAGGATTCAAAGACCAGGAAGAGATATTTCATCTTAGTTTTGCAGCGTGGGGCAGACATGAAAGTGGCATGTTAGAATAGGGAGTGAGCATAGGCAAAAGGGACAGGAGACAGAGGGCTCCCAGAAGTTCTGCGGGCACTGCCCCTGCAGACCTTTGCCTTCCACCTTTAGCAGAGGATTGAACAAGTTTCAAGATGTTTGAACAGCAGTTTTAACTAGAAAAATCATCATTTTATCTATTGGACAAACCACAGGCCCTAGGGAATTGCTGTTAAAATTGTGGAATAAAGACACTCACTTGTTCACACCCACACATGCACTGGATTTTTTAGAAGTGGAAGGAGACACCTTGGTGGTAGTGCAGTCCCTACCTATTTCATCTTGCAGATGTGGGAAGTGAGATCCCAAAGGCAGTTATTTGACTTGCCCACAGCCCAACCAAGATTCAAACCCAGGCCTTTGACCTTAAAATCCAGGGCTCTTTTTTTTTTTGGAGGGGGGAAGGAAGGGCAGTTGGGGTTAAGTGACTTGCCCAAGGTCATATAACTAAGTAAGTGTCTGAGGCTGGATTTGAACTCAGGTCCTCCTGACTCCAGGGCTGGTGCTCTATTCACTGCATCACCTAGCCACCCCCTACCCCCCACCCCTACCCCAGGGCTCATGTGGCTCATCTCCAGTTGCCCTGATCTGTATCCTGCCACTGGACCCAGATGGCTCCAGAGGAGAGAGTGAGGCTGGTGACTTTCCACAGCCTTCCCTCACTTAAATCCACTCCACTTGCAAGTCATGGCATCGTCTTCCTGATGTCATGGTCCTCTTCAGGAATGAAGGACAAACCACACCCACACACACTACACATACTCACACACACACACACACACACTACACACACTCACACCCACACACACTACACACACTCACACACACACTCACACACACATACACACACACTCACACACACACACTACACACACACTCACATACTCACACACACACTCACACACACACTCACAACTGCGTCCCACTGGCTTTCAATATTGTGCTACATGAATTAATGATCGGCACCCTAGTTCATTCTTTTCTTTTATGCTGGGCTATTTTATAGAGTCTTAAATATCCTTTTTCTTGTCTAATCTATTATACACACGCTTAGCAGGGCAATTCTCCTAAAACACTGCTTTGATCATGCCACTGTGCTCAATAAGACCCTAAGGGGCTCCCTATGATCAGCAAAATGACATTCAAGACCCTCTACAATTATCTGGCCCCAACTTTGCTCAGTAAGCATTTACCAAGCCTCTGGTGTGCTAAGGACTTAGGTAGAGCTGGTGATAAAGATAAACCCCAGAAACATTCCCTGACCTCACTTACATTCTACTGAGTAATATGCAAGTAAATACAAGAGAATTTGAGGAGGGAAAAAGCATTAATAAACAGAGAGATTAAGAGGGGCCTCCCACAAAAGGTGGCTCCTGAACTGAACTTTCAGTGAAACAGAGAGATGCAGAAAATTTAGGTGTGAAAGGGAAGTGTGTAAAGCATGGGTGGGAGAGGGGGAGCCTGTGTCAAGACATGGAGGGAATAGATAGGAACCTAAGCTTGCAAACATGCTAGTTTGGGCATCCTAATCTCCCCTCCTCACCTTCTCCAGCCCTTACCCTCTAAACACATTATTATCCTCAGTCCCTAAAACACCTTATACATTCCCACTTCCATGCTTTTCCTCTTACTGCCCTAAACTGAAATTCTACACTTTCCCCAAATGTACTAATCCAGTCTACCCATCCTTCCAGAACCAGCTCAGGCCTTGTCCTCCAGACGAAAGTGAGCTCTCCCTCCTCTGAAGAAGCTATGAGAAGAAAAAGGCGAAAGAACCTGAGAAGCACTTCTCCACATACTCGCTTATTAGACAGGATGATTGAAATCACCCAGAAAGAAAGTCAAGGTAAAGGGCAGTGGGGAAGACTCAGAACAGACAGCATCTTTGTAGCCATGTTTCTTCCCATAGAAGGAGACTCCAGCACATGCAAAGAAGAAGCAGAATTCTATGCATTTTCTTAGACATTATCAGGGGCAAAGTGTCCTGGTAGCAGCTCTAGAAGAGACTGTGGAATGGCAGTTATTGAAGGGTGGAGGGAAGTGGAGGATAGAATAAGGAGGTAGATAGAATACCAAAGTAGTCACGTGTAGACTTGATGTGGCCAATCAGGAAGGTCACTGCCTTCTTGGAGCATGTAATTGAGATGATGAGCCTGCCAAAATTCATCCAACCTACCTGGGACCATGGACTAGTAGGACCTAGTGAGGGAAAGAATCTTAGATTGTTGATTCATGTAGGGAACAAATAATTAATGCCACCAGGAATAAAAAACCAACAACAATCCAATAGCAACATAGACTTCTCTATTGACCTTGAGGTTTCAGGAAAGAAACTAAAGGCTTTTGGGGTGACTAGATGGTGCAGATGGCACTGGCCCTTGGGTCAGAAGGACCTGAGTTCAAATCCAGCCTCAGACACAACACAAAAACTAGCTGTGTGACCTTAGGCAAGTAACTTAACCCCAATTGCCCTCCAAAAAGCAAACAAACAAACAAACAAAGAAATAAAAATAAAAAAATAAAGAAACTAAAGGCTTTTTCTTCTTTAAGAAGAGGTTATCAGTTTCTGAAGAATAAAGGATATGGGAAATAAACAGCTAGCTAAAGCGTACATCAGATTGGGATTTATTTTTCTGGATTACAATTTAGCATACTCAAATGATGAGCTCCTGGAAAGGAACCAAGCACACTTACAAAGGTCAGAAAGGCTGTGTTTAGCATGATGTTCACCAAGTTGATCTGGACATTTGAAGGGAAGGGAGAAAATGGATAAAGAAATGGCTTTATTGAGTATGGGTAATAAAGTACACTTCAAAGAAGGTAAAAATAATCTCATAGGTAACGCTGAAACTCGGAAGGGAGGGATTTGTGGTTGTATATTATACTCTAACACTCGAATGGATCTGTGATCTAATTGATATGGGAATTTCATTCTCATGACCCCAGATTATATAGGTTGTGACCCATTCACATCCCTGTCCAGTCTATATGAGTTTTATCCTTATCCTCCCATAGTTTTTCACAGGGATTCTCCTAAATGTAGTGAGAGTTTTTCTAAAATCCTTTTGAGCTTTCAAGGGTACTGTTAGAGCACATGGACTATACATTAGTTATTTACTCTTGCCATGTGAACAATCCATTTTATTCATATGTTTCTTTGATGACGGCTTCTGCACTGCTTCTCCTCTTTAAATCTTTGACTAGAATATTTCAATGAAATGGCAAACCTTTATCCAAACAAACATATTTAAAAGAAGAGAAATGCCATGATTTCATTGTGGGACTGTAGTAGAAACTGAGTAGCCAGAGAAATATTACGAACAATGGTCTCCTCTATGCCCAAAGGTCGGTAAAACTGTGCAAACCATTTGATCCAGCAAAAGAACTACTAGGTCTGTTTCCCAAAGAGATTTTTTAAAAAGGGAAATTTGTATAAAATTTATGTATAGACGTATATTTATATATATGTATAAAAAGATTTATAGCAGTTGTTTTTTTTTGTGGTGGCAAATAATTGGAAATTGAGGGGATGCCCATCAACTGGGGAATAGCTGAATCAAGTTGTAGTATATGAATATAATGGAATTTTATTGTGCTATGAGAAATGATGGGCAGGCAGACTTCAGAAAAACCTGGAAAGACCTATATGAACTGATATTGGATGAAGAAAGCAGGATCAGGAGAACATTTTATACAGTAACAGAAACATTGTATGATGATCACCTATGCATGACAGCTATTTTCAGCAATAAAATGATCCGAAACAATTCCAAAGGACTCATGATAAGAAATGCCGTTTGTATCCATAGAAAGGACTCATAGACCCTGAATGCAGGTAGAAGCATGCTATTTTTGCTTCTCTTATGTTTTTTACTGTTTTTTTTTCCTTTGGGTCTGTTTCTTCTTTCACACCATGATATATGGAAACCTGCTTTACATGACTGCACATATATAACCTATATAAAATTGCTTATCATCTTAGGGAGGGGGGAGATGAAGGAGGGAGAGAGAAAATCCAGAACTCAAAATTTTAAAAAATGAATGTTATAATTTGTCTTTGCACATAATTGGAAAAATTCAATATTATTTAAAAACCCAACTGGCTTCCTAATAAATGTTATTAAACTGGTAAAGAGACAAAATGTAGTAATGATGAGACGGGAGAGGATCCTCTCAACTAGATGTCTCATGGAAGTCTTACCTGGCTAGCAGTAGAACATCTGATAAAATCTTGAATTGCCTTGTTGACAACTTCATCTCCAAAAAAGAAAGGGAAAACCTGCTATTCTGGAATTAATTAACTAATAAGGAAGAACCAGTTGTGAATGTGGGGAAAAAAGAGTAAGTCATATAAGAAATCAATAGTCAATGAAGAAAGTGATGGGCATGGTCTAGAATAGATACATACCCTAAATTTGGGGAAGATTTCCTTTAAGAAACTAGAAGAGCCAGCTAGGTGGCGCAGTGAATAGAGCGCCGGCCCTGGAATCAGGAGGACCTGAGTTCGGAGCCGGCCTCTGACACTTAATCCATACAAACAAAAAAAACCTAGCCGTGTAACCTTGGGCAAGTTACTTAACCCCAATTGCCCTAAAGGGGCAGCTAGGTGGCGCAGTGAGTAAGAGAGCCGGCCTCGGAGTTTGGATGACCCGAGATCAGATCCGGCCTCAGAAAATGAGCACCCACGCATAAAGAATGACTAGCCGTGTAACCTTGAGCAAGTTACTTAACCCCAATTGCTTTAAAAAAAAAAAATGATTGGGGATGTTGCTCAAGGACAGTGGGAGGACTGAGTCAAATTTATAAGGATACAAGTCACTCCCCAACTGATAAATGGTCAAAGGATATAAATTAAAGATATCTATAAGTATATGAAAAATGTTCTAAGTCACTATTGATTAGAGAAATGCAAATCAAAACAACTCTGAGGTATCACATTTCACCTGTCAGCTTGGCTAAGATGACAAAACAGGAAAATGATAAATGCTGGAGAGGATGTAGAAAAATCGGAACACTATTTCTTTGTTGTTAGAGTTGTGAACTGATCCAACCATTCTGGAGAGCAATTTAGAACTATGCCCAAAGGGCTATAAAAAAGTGCATATCCTTTGACCCAGTAATACCACTTCTAGGGCTGTATCCCAAAGAGATCACAGAAGTGGAAAAAGAACCCATATGTATAAAAAGATTTATAGCAGTTATTTTTTGTGGTGGCAAAGAATTGGAAATCAAGGAGATGCCCATCAATTGGGGAATGACTAAACAAGTTGTGATATATGACTGTAATGGAATTCTATTGTGCTATCAGAAATGAGGAGTAGAGAAGTTGACTTCACAATGACCTAGAGAGACATATAAACTAATGCTGAGCGAGGAGAACAGAATCAGAAGAACTTTGTACACAATTATAGACACATCATATCTATGACAACTAACTTTGATGGACTGGGCTCCTCTCAGCAATGAAAGTTAATAAGACAGCTCTAAAAGATTCATGATGGAAAGGGATATTCACATCCAAAGAAGAACTACAAAGTCTGAATACAGATTGAAGCAAACTACTTGCTCTCTCTCTCTCTTTTTTTGTTTTGTTTTGTTTCATTCCTTCTTTCTCATTATTCACTCCATTGGTTATAATTTTTCTTTACAACTTGACTAATGTTTAATGTGAAGGTATTTGTAGAACCTATATCAGATTGCATGCCTCTAAGGGGGAGGAGAGGGGAAGCAGGGGAGGGGGAGAAAATTTGGAAATCAAGGGGTTGTGGAACTAAATGTTGTAAACTAAAAAGTAAATAAAGTTTTAAAAAAGAAATTAAACAGAAAAAAAAAGAAGAATGGGAAGGTTTTGGAAAACTCCCACGATATCATCACTATTGATCCCAATGAATAAGAAGAGAAACAATTTTTAAAAATCCTTGTGGCTTTACAGGAAACTGTATGATGAATTCATCTTTTTAAAGAACATATGCAAATGATGGAAGGAGTACATAACAAATGAGAAATAGAAAAGAATGGAATAAGCATGCAGAAATATCCTTTAAGAGTACTAAAGGTCAGAATGAGCAAAGGTTCACAGAAAATGCTAATGACCAAAAAAGAGGGAATTGAAACTGTTTACAGAAAGAAAAAAAGGAAGATAAAGATAGTCTCCTTGCTCCAGAAAAATGGTTTGATGTCAAGAGAAGCCAGAGAGAAAGCAACATTAATCAACTCATATTACTTCCAACTTCCCTATTAAGGAGAAGTACCTTAAAGCTGGAGAGGAGTATAAATCCAGTGAAAGTGGAATGGAAGTCTAAGATAAGTAAGGAGACTGAAAGAAAGAACTAATATTATATTCACATTCCAGTTGCAGACAAATTGCTTCCTGGGAAGACCTTACAAAATCATTCCTAGGAATCTCTGAGGAATCATGGGACATGGTGGAGGTGCCAAAAGACTGAAGAATGTTGTTCCAATTTAAAAAAAAAAGGAAAAAAGCCCTGGCTAATGCAAATGATAGACCAATTAGCTTTATCTTGCTTCCTGGGAGAATCCTAGGTTGGACCATTAAATGGATGGTTTGGAGCGCTTACCTTAGAAAGTGATGATCAGTGGGAGTCCACATGCCTTTACCAAGAAGTCTTGGTAACAAACTAACCTTCTTTCCATTTTTGATAGAGATATTATGCTAATGAAGTGGCAGAATATAGCAGGCTTAGTCTAAATTGATTCAGCAAGACATTTGATCTGGTTTCTCACAAAGTCTTTATGGACAAGGTGGAAAAATGTGGGCTAGCTGTTAGATATTTGGGGAGTTTATTGACCAGTTTCACCCCAAACAGTGCTGATTAATGCATCCATGCCAACCTGGAGGGAGATCTCTGGTGGCTTAGTGGGCCTTAGTCTTCGGCCTGGTTCTGTTGAAACTTTTTATCAGTTATTTGGATGAAGATATAGAAAGCACAATTTTCAAACATAGAAAGGTACAGTATTGGGTGGGATGGCTAATATATTAGATGATAGAATAGAGGTTCATGGATTCCTCAACGGGTTGAAATAATGATGTCAGAGACAAACTTTGATCTAAAACTACGACAGTTCAAATAAGAAATAGTCAGGACATGACAGTCAGACACACCCATAGGGGCATGGTAGTTGATTTGGAGAGTTCTTAGGGGAATGTAAGTACAGAAAATCAAGGCAGACAATATCTGGAAGCAAATGACTCAAGAGGCAATGTTGGGACCTGCTCTGACACAGAATCCTTGTCAGGTAAAGAGTTAATCATGAAAGGTTTGATAGTAGGAAACAGAGACTTGATAATAAAGACTAGGACTCTGGGAAGGTGGTTAATAGAGGATATCAGTAATAGGGAGAAGACAGGGTCTCATTTTTTAGAAATAAAGTACAAGGTAAAGGCTTGGTCAAAGGGAATAAGACCAACAGTCTAGTTACTGGAACCAGATAAAAGGTCAGTAAAAAAAATTTGACTGGATCACTAAGGAACTGGTCCAAGACTGGAAATAATTCCTAATCCAAGACTGAATCTCAGAGTTGGGATTGCTGTTAACCTTATGGGAGGGAGTTAAATGGCCCTACTATACAGGTTACAGTGAGACAAGGGCTGAAGGTCAAGTTAATTAATTGTTGGAGGGTCAAAATGAGCAAGGTAAAATTTTAAAAAGTTAAATATGAAGCCAAAGTTTTCATAAGATTTAGAGTCGGAAGGAGTGCCTGCTGACCAAACCACAGGTGCCTGAAATGTTGAAATATATGTAACAAAAATAAGGGTATCAGGGGACTGATAATAATTTAAATATAGCCCCCCTAGAGAGGTCTAATAGAGAACTGAGTTTGTGCTAGAAATCCTTCCTATACCATGGACAAACCTGATAGTGGCATTCTAGCTCACTCCCATGTCCCCCAAATTCCCAACTTATGACACCAAATGAGGCTTTCCTTATATAGGCTGGAAGTTGACTGACTTCTCTGATTAGTTGAGCTAGAGGGGATGATTATTTTGGTTTACATATTGTCTCTATTAAGAAACCAAGGACTTGGGATGACCCGAGATCGAATCCGGCCTCAGAAAATGAGCACCCACACACAAATAATGACTAGCCGTGTAACCTTGAGCAAGTTACTTAACCCCAATTGCTTAAAAAAAAAAAGAAACCAAGGGGCAGCTAGATGGCACAGTGAATAGAGCACTGGCCCTGGAGTCAGGAGGACCTGAGTTCAAATATGGCCTCAGGCACTTAACAGTTACTAGCTATGTGATCTTGGACAAGTCACTTAACCCCAGTTGCCCTGCCTTACCCCCTCCAAAAAGAAAAAGAAAAAAAGAAAAAAGAAACTAAAAGGAGTTCTTCCCCAGTACACTTTAGTTTGTGCTGATAAGGAATGGATTTTCCTGTCTCTTTAAAGAGGGGTAATTTCTGAGTTCTAATCTGGTCTCAGATACTTACTAGCTGTGTGACCCTGGGCAAATCACTTAACTCTGTCTCAACTTCTCCACTGTAAAATGAGCTGGAGAAGAAAATGGCAAACCACTCCTGTATCTCTGCCAGAAAAACCCCAAATGGGGTCAACAAAGAGTTGGACATGACTAAAACAACTCAACAATGACAATAAAAGCCTCTACTCTATCCCCAACCACAACTCTTGCTGAGGGGAAGTAATAGCTCTATCTCCTGACGGGTAAAATAAAATAAAATAAAAAAAAACAAAAAACCTCTCACTTCACCCTTGTCCTCTCTGCTTGCTGTCATTAACTATCTAGGTTGGACTAGATGGTCCTTGAAACCCTTTTCAGATCTCCAATTCTTCGATGCTTGGGGTCTGGTTTTCAAACATTCAACTTCATTTAGTATAGATTTAAATTTAAAAGGTGGGTTATTTTCCAAAGCTACCTCCTTCCTCATACCGGTTTTCATAGAATCATATATTTAGAGCCGGAAGGGACTTCTCACCCCCTCATTTTTGCAGATGAAGAAACTTCAGAGAAGCTACATCACTTGGCCAGGAATGCACAGTGACAGAGGAGGGATATGTTATTGTTGTGTTGTTTCAGTCATGTCTGATTCTTCATGACCCCATTTGGGGTTTTCTTGGCAAAGATACTAGAGTGGTTTGCCATTTTTTTTCTCCAGCTAATTTTACAGATGAGGAAACTGAGGCAAACAGAGTTAAGTGACTTGTCCAGGGTCACACAGCTAAAAAGTGTCTAAGGTCAGATTTGAACTCAGGATGATGAGTCTTCTTGACTCAAGGCCCAGTGTTCTATGTGTTATGGCATCACCTAGCAACCCAATCTGAACACAGTTGTGTTTAACTCAAAGTCCAGTATTTGATTCACTATGCCATCTCTATATAATTTAAGTCTTTTTTTTTCTTAAAGAGATTCCTATATTTAACCTCTAGTTTATAATGAAGGGCACAAGACTGAGAGTCAAAAACCTGGGTTCTAGCCTCAGTTCTGACAGCAACTAATTGCATGACCTCAAGTGACCTGAACCATATTTTTTACATCTGAGCAGGAGTCCAACTAGGTAATCTCTAAGGTTTCTTCTAGCATTACATTTCCATGATAAGTGTGAAAAGGCTGTTGAAATCTAACAATATAAGATATAATTGTTTCCAAGGTTGTCTTAGTGGTTTTCTATGAGGCAAGCATTCAAATTCAAAGCAATTTCCCATGAAAATGACCATCTATGATATCATAAGCAGCTGCTGTTGTTTCTCTGGCAACTGTACTGATTTCTTTAGCTGAGGGACGCCCATCAATAGGCACACACACGAAATTATCCCATACATGCTGAACGAATTCTCTGAGGTCTCCCACAAATATATAGGAATTGCAGGTGTACCCTGTTGTTGTTTTTTTAATAGATGTGCATAAAGAGACTTGTAAATGGAACCACATTTTAAATGCAGTAGGGGACCTTGGTTTAAAAGAATCCAATGATGAACCCCTTTGGAAAGTGAATGACCCATCTTTATTTAAGGCTTCTCACATATAAAGTACTTTGGTAGGAGCTAGAAGAGATAGGATTAAAAATTAGACTGTTCTTGGTTTCATGGAGTATGCAATTTAGTTTCTTTTCAGTATACGTGGATTTGTGATTTTAAAAACATTAAGTATGCTGAAATTAGGACGCTGACTTCAGATTCATGAGTGGAAAAAATTTGGGTTCCTTTGACCCATCATTCTTGGTCAAATTTTCTTCCAAAGATCAACAATGGAATAATTTTTATTGGGAGAGGAGGGAAAAACTTCTTTGGGAGCCACCCTTCCCCCCCTTACGCCTTACGTCGTCGCTTGGGTTGAATACCACCAACCACTGGGAAAGCTGGGAACAGCATCATTTAAGAACTTTGATCAACTAGGTCAGAGGTGGGGAACCTGTGGCCTCGAGGCCACATTTATTCTTCTAGGTCCTCAAGTGCAATCCTTTGACTGAATCTAAACTTCACAGAACAAATCCTCTTAATAAAGGGATTTGTTCTATAACACTTGGACTCAGGCAAAAGGCCACACCTAAGGACCTAGAAGTCCACGTGTGACCTCAAGGCCATAGGCTCTCCACCCCTGAGCTAGGTAAAGACTAAATGGGGCAGAATATTTTTGTCTCAAGATTTGACACTTTTTAAAGTTGAATGGAAGGAGAGGCAGCCTCCAGTTAGGAAGAATTGAGAGGTTGAAAGAAAGGAGGACAGAAGCATGCAGGAGAAGGGAGAATTTTTTTTAACTCATTAAAACTATGTTAACTTTGAAAAAATGTGAGAGACAGGAAGAAAGGGAGAAGGTAAGGAAATGACAAACATTCAGAGTCATTCTATTAACAGCAGAGAATATACAAATTGGCCATCCTCCCTAAACAGTTCCCCATAAGTCCCACTTACTCCATGGGAAGTGTTTGGGATGTGCCAACACTTCTCAGAAAAGTGTCTGTGTTTTAGTTGTTATTAATTAATGTTTACATGGTACTTTGGTGTACTCTACAGTTATTTTTTCTTAGATCTGTCAAATTTGTCAGCAAACTGGTAAGTTGTTATCTAGAGGGTTCTTGGGGGGATGGGGAGGCACAGTATGTCGCCGTGGAGTACAAAACTCCTATTGTCAGTCAGACCAGGAACCTCCAGTGAACTTTGGAAAATTGCTCGGTTTCCTGGCTCATCATAGGGCTTAAAATATGCTCTTTGAAAATCTAACCCCATGCCTGTTGTCTTCTCAGATGTCCAGCCATTTCTATACCATTTGCAGTTTCTCTACCTTTTATCACAAGCTGGCTTGACTTCAAACATCTGAGTTTGTGCCAAATATTTCTGTAGCACAACATTTCCTAATGATGCTTTGGCTCTACCGAGGGGACCTATGTCCAATTGTAGAGGTGCACTCTGACAGGTTACAGCTGTTTGTAGCAGTAAAACAACCAAGCCTTCTCTGGCTTTAACCCAGGGCTGCATAAATCATGGAGGCCAGCTCCATGCTTGAAAAGAGGCCTCAGCCCAACCCGTGTTATTAGGATCCAGGAATCATCCAATTTATATATTCTGCCCTAATCCTGCTGCAGATACAAAGTGTTAGGAGCCAAAGGGAGGGAAAAAGGAATCCAGCCCTTTAACCAGGAGTATCCAGGGCTTCTGGTAAGGTAAATAGGATACCACTAGAAATGTTACTTCCTCTGATTTATTGTATTTTCTAGTATGTCTCTAAGTAGGTCTCTGTAGGTCAGAGACGGAATTTAATCAGTAGTGTTTAGATCTCAGTTATGCCATCCTAATGTCTGGCAATGCACCCCTGCTTTCCTACAGATGGTGTCCTTTTCCTGTTCCAGAGGTCCAGGTCTTGGGATGCAAATTTGAACTGGAGGATCTAGGGGGGTCCAACTGGTCTCTTTGAGGCCCTTGTGTAGCTAAAAAAGGAATGTCTTCCTCTGCTCTTAGGTGGGAACAGACAATTTCCTTCTTACTCAAAAGGGATGCAAAGTGGTACAGTGGGCAAAATCCCAGATTAAAGAAGTGGGTGCCTATTAACTGCAGTATGGTTCAATATTATGGCACATGAATGCAATGGAATACTTTTGTACCACAAGATGACAGATATGAAAGAAGTAGAGAAACCTGGGAGGACTTGCATGAATTGATGCAGGATGAAATGAGCAGAACCAGGAGAACAAGTTACACAGTGATTACAACAATGTAAAGGACAACAGCCTGAAAAGCCTTGAGAACTCTGTTCAGTGCAATGACCCATCAAGACATCAGAAGATTGAGATGACAAAGCATACTTCCCATCTCTTGGTAGGAAGGTGATGTAATAAAGTACCCAACTGGTTGGTGTGTTTTGCTTTAAATAGATAGAGCATTGGGGCGGCTAGGTGGCACATTGAATAGGGCAGATAGTTCGGATCTTTAGTTCGGATCCAGCCTCAGACACTTAACGCAAACACAAACAAAACCTAGCCGTGTGACCTTGGGCAAGTTACTTAACCCCAATTGCCCTAAAAAAAATATATATATATATATATATATATATATATATATATATATGGAAATTAAAATAATTTCCGATCACACAAACAAACCAGGAAATTTGATTATGTTGCTGTTTATTCATTTTTCATTCGTGTCTGACTCTTTGTGACTCTATTTGGGATTTTCTTGGCAAAGATACCGGAGTGGTTTGTCATTTCCTTCTCCAGCTCATTTTGCAGAAGAGGAAACTGAGGCCAGTAGGTCTAAGTGACTTGTCTAGGGTCACACATCTAGTAAGTGTGTGAGGCCAGATTTGAACTTGGAAAGATGAGTCTACTTGACTTCAGGCCTGGAGCTCTGTGCTATGGTGCCACCTAGCTGCCTATTTGATTATGACTTTGTTCAGTTTAATATACACTTCTTAATTTAAAAAAAGAAAGAATTTATATTTAGATTAAATTTCAACTCACTGATCTGGTGATCTTGGGAGAGTCACTTAACCTCTCTGGGTCTCAGTTTCCTCTAAAATAAGAGGGGTAGACTAGACATCCTCTGAGATCTCTTCTAAACTAGGTGAGCTTTAAGAAAAAAAAGTATAGAAGCTGAAAAAGAAAAAAAAATTGGGGTTGATTATTCATTTCAAAACATGATTATTTTTCTTTTTTTTAATTATAAATAAGTTTATTTTTAGTTGTCAGCATTCACTTCCACAGGATTTTGAGTTCCAAATTTTCTCCCCATCTCTCCCCTCTTGCTACCCCAAGTCAGCATGCATTCTGATTACCCCTTTCCCCCCCAACTGCCCTCCTTCTATCACTGCCCCTTCTCTTATCCCCTTCCCTTCTACTTTCCTGCAGGACTAGATAGATTTCTATACCCTGTTGCCTGTATATCTTATTTCCCAGTTGCATGTAAAAACAATTTTAAAACATGATTCTTAATTTTTAGTTTTGATTAAGTACTGGGTTCTCACGAGTACATGTGAAGATTCAGTCTATGTAAATGTGATTTCTGTATACTTTTGGGGAGTACATTTGTGATAGAAAAGGTACTGTAATATAGAAACCACAATCATTTTCAAATAATTCTGATAACATGGTATCTGACACAGAAAAATAACTCAATCAAAAATGTATCTGAGGGGATGCAGCAGGAGTTCTTCACTTTTTTGAGTAATGGATCCCAGTGGTACTCTGGTTAAGGCTAAGAACCCCTTCTCAGAAGGACACGTTTAAATGCATAAAACAAAATACATAGAATTACTAAAGATATCAATTTTACTGAAGTTTAATTATCAAAACATTTTTAAAAATAAGTTCATGAACCTTAGTTCAATAACTTCTAATTTTACAACATTGTATAAGGTGCTATGGACTCTGTCACTAAGGAGTTTGTAATCTAGTTGAAAGGACAAAAGAACACACAAAAAGTTAACTAGCAATATAGAGCAGCATGTGCCCTTTACCTATATTAATGAGATTGGAGTTTGGTTCTGATGTGCCTGGGAAGACAAGGGTAGATATGCTCACCTCCACCATCTTGTTTATAATGACCTCTGCCTCAGAATGTTGGCCCACAATGGGAAGGACAATGTGCAGCAATTTTCTGTGTAATCACACAACAAAGTAAAAGAGATGCTGGAGGTCAGTAGTGGTAGCCTAAGGGGAGGAGGTTTATCCAGTGGTGAGATACTAGGTTGGTTCATGTAATAAGGATGATGGGTAACAGATGGACTGCCTGCCTTTTAGGGTAAATCCCCCAGGACTTCAAACGGGAAGGAAGAAGGCTCAAAGGGAGGAGTCAGTGGTCAGGTTGTTCAGCCAGAAATGGCAACGGTGAGTACATGATCATCAATCTTGGTGGAAATGTTCTTTTCAAAGACAGATCCTTCCTGTTTGCTCCACCAGTACAGCCTCTACCAGTGTCGTAGAGCTCTTTAAAAGGATGATATCACAGGGCATCGGTAGGTGAAAAGAATCTGGCCGCTCCCTTTCTTCCCAATCTGTGCAACACACTTTAGAGACCTAAAAGTCTCCCCTTTTCTTGGTTCCCCAAAAGTGCTTCCATATAAATATAGCAACATCATTTTTGTGACATCCTCATTAAAGAGATATAGCATGATGCTGTGGAAAGAATGCTGGATGGAGAGTTGGAAGACCTGTGTTCAAATTCTACCTATACTGGTTATTACCTGTGTGATGTGGGTAAGTGATTCACATTCTCAGTTTCCTCCCCTTTAAAATGAGGGAGTTGGGGGAGGGCAGCTAGGTGGCTCAGTGAATAGAGCTCAGGCCCTGGAGTCAGGAGGACCTGACTTCAAATACAGCCTCAGACACTTAACACAAAAACTAGCTGTGTGACTTTGGGCAAGTCACTTAACTCCAATTGCCTTTCAAAAAGCAAAAAAAAAAAAAAAATTCGTATTTTTGTAGTGCTCCAAAGTTTACAAAATATTTTCCCCACAACAGCCCTGTCAGTCACATAGTACAATTACTATTCTTTCTATTTCACAGATAGGAATATTGAGGTTTAGGAGGTGAAGTTTCAAGGTCACACAGCTGTTCATGGAGGAGCTCAGATCTCCCTGACTCCCAGTCTAGTGCTTCTTCTACTTCATCACAGTCCTGGGCAGCTGCTTTCTCCTCCTGCAGGAATGGTGATACGATGGTCAGGCAGGCAAAGGGAGCTAATAATCATTTCAGACCATCCACAGCATCTTAAATATTGACGTTCTAAATGTGAGATCCTTGTCTGATGACCAATGAGTGTAAATGCTACTGGAGGAACTGAATCTTAGCATTTTAAGTCTTGCTATACAAAAATTCAATCGAAGTAGTTGGCAGTTAAATGGGAAAAATGATTCAAAAGTGCTTCGTGGAGAATGGGGACTTTTGTAAATCTTGTGCTTGTGACAAGCGTTTTCAAAAGATCACTATTAAAATAATTGTCAGTAATATGCCAAGATCTATTTCAGAGGAGGACGAAGTGGAAAAAGTCTAGAAAAAGAGCTAGGATGACCTTCCAAATGGAATCATTGCATACTTTGGTCCTCAGTGCTTTCAGTACAAAGGTGGGAAGTAGTGAGGATGGTGAAAAGTACATTGGAAAATCTGAATGAGGAATGAGAAATGAGAGTGTCCATAGAAGAATTTTCCACACCATGGATTCCCTACATAAATTAAACGTGGGTCCAAACCAAAAAATAAAAATAAAAAGTACAAGTTAGCCCTTTCCTCCCTTTTTTTCACCTCCTTTCTTCCCTCTCTTTCCTCTTTACCCTCTGACTGTCAAAGTAGATAAGTGAATAAGGGCTTGTGGGAAGGGTGCTATCCCTGGTTTTTTCCCCTTTTTAACCCACCCATACCCTAGGATTGGCAGAATGTAGCAGAAAAATGGCAGCAAATGGGAAATGAGAAAAAAATTTGTGGCCAAAGTAAATAGAACAATGGAAGAGTCTGGAATGCTAGGACAGGAAGCTTGCTTTTTCCATTTGAAGGGAAAAGGCAACAATTCTAAGGATGCCTTTATTCACTGGCCTCCTGATTGGGAAGCTGGATCCATCAATTGAATGACCTCAGTTGGACAAAAACCAATACTAACTCAACAGGAAAAATGTATTCAATTCTTTGTTTTCAAACTTCTAATAAATCATTTACATCTTTGTCTATGGGATGATGACAAGAATAATCAGCCTGACCTACCCTCAACATTTATCTCATCTTTTCAGTTCCTAAGAGTATTATCTGGAGTAGGTTTGGAGCTGGTGTGTGAGGAGTTTTAATGTGGACACACACAAATAACCATCGGATCCTCAGCAATATATTTATAGTTTATTCTTTTCAGGTAACAATGACATGAGGAGGGAGTGTGATATAACAGATACAGGGCTGGTCTTATAATCAAGATTTGGGTTCAAGCCTTACCTCCAATACATACACTCTGCGTGACCCTGGACAAGTCACTTAACGTTTTCCTGTCACAGGCAAATCTCAAAGACTAGCTGTTTATCTGTAATGGAAAATGGAGTTTCTTCATGGAGATTTCTACCAAAAGCAAAGACACAGGAGGCCAAATTTCTATTGAAGTTATTGAGGTTCTGGGACTTCCTCTTCTTGTGCAGAAATAAGCATTATATCTCAAAGAGGCGCTATGGTGAGAGCTAATATTGGAAAATCCTGAAAATGCACTTCATTCTTTAGCACCTTGAGTATATTTAGACATTCTTACACTTTAAATATCTGGAGCCTCATCAATGCAGATGGCTCCTCTGCCATCGCAGATTATAACTCCCATTCCTATGAACTGCTTAGGCCAATAAACGAACAAGTAAATAAATAAATGAATGAAAAATCATCACCCAGCAGTCAAACTGTCCATTGATGTCTCTCCACATTTGGTTAGGCTTGCCACTAGAGGACAGATGCATTGTATTCCATTGTTGGGGGTCCATATTCTGAATTTATTTATCTTTTTAAAAATATTTATTTTATTTTTAATTTATGGAACAAAATTAGCATTTCTATGACATAAAATTTAAAAGCTTATTTGTCTTGGTAGGTCTTTCCAAGGCTTTTGTGCCACTCTTAGCACCCTCAGGAACCCAGGCTCACTTCCACATCACAATGAAACATCAGGGTATGACTTTAGTGGAGGGTGGGATGGGACTAGAACTGTGGTTGGTGGTTTGGGGTTGTACCTAGCTCTTCTTGGTTCAAGGTCAGCTCTCTCTCCATTTTGCCATACTCATTGTGGAAGAATATTTTTTTTTAAATAGAGCCTGGGGCAGGTAATGTGGTGCTGTAATGCATAGAGTACTGGACCCAGAGTTAGGAAGACTCATCTTTGTGAGTTCAAATCTGGCCTCAGACACCTACTAGCTGTGTGATCCTGGACAAGTCACTTAACTCTGTTAGCCTCAGTTCCTCATCTATTAAAAAAATGAGCTGGAGAAGGAAATGGTAACCCCTCTAGTATTTGTGCCAAGAAAACCCCAAATGGGATCATGAGGAATTAGATACAAATGAAAAATGACTCAACAACAACAGAACAGGGTCTAGAACAATATTCTCCAAAGCAGAATGAAAGTATTCCCGTGAGGCTATGGGAGGATACCTGGGGAATGGGGATGATGTATAATTTGGAGAGGAAAAGATGTGTTGGATCCCACCCTCTTTTTTTCCCTTTTTGGAGGGGGGAAAGTAGGGCAATTGGGGTTAAGTGACTTGTCCAAGGTCACTAGGCTAGTTTTTGTGTTAAGTATCTGAGGCCAGATTTAAACTCAGGTCCTTCTGACTCCAGGGCCCGTGCTCTATTCACTTCGCCACCTCAACGACCCACATCCTACCCTCTTCATGCTATACAATAGCAAGGCTTGTCTCCAGCACAACCCCACCACTCCTTTCACCCTTTATCACCCAATACTCTTCCTCTTCCCCTCCTTCCACAACCTCTGGTATTCTAGACTAGTTTTTGCCTTCTCCTTTGCCTCAGGGCAACGTAGCCATGACCAGGGCACCACTGGAAAAATCTCCCTCTCCCCTGATCCCTTGCTTCCAGGTCACCTCCTGACCAGGGCAGGTACCCCTTGGTTGGTTCTATGATTTGGGGCAGTAGCCTTTTCATTTTTGGTAGGACAGAGCGAGTTGCACAAAATGAGCAGGAATGACTGGCTTACAATCTGTACCACACCGCCTCTCATTATATCATCTTTCACCCCAATCCTACCCTCAAAACTGCCTTCTATTGGTTGAATACCATGATCTTTTCAGTCATCCAGGTGCAAAACCTTTGTGTCGTCCCTGATTACTAACTCTCAGAATTGATGCTACACATCCAGCTGACGAATCTTGCCACTTCTGACCCCTGCTTTCTACTCACACAGCCACTCTCTAGTGGAGACCCTCCTCACCTCATCCCCATACTTTTGCAATAGCCTCCCCATCAGTCTCTCTGCCCCAAGCCTCTCCCCTGGGCAATCCCCACTCCACAGTGGCCAAAGTGATTTTTCCTAATGTGTAGGTCTGACCTTGTCACCTCCCTACTCAGTAATCTTCTGTGACCCCCTTAATAGGGAGTTAGCTAACTAGAGTCAATACTCTAGTAGAAATATAAAGTGCTTTATTTGACCTGAAAGTCCCTCACAGCCTGAGCTTGACCTGCCTTTCCACCCACTTTACACATTACTCTCTTTCCTGCACTCTCTGGTCCAACTAAACAAGTCTTCTTGGTTTTCCTCAAATTTATACAGAAACACAACTAAAATATTAAAAATAAAAGAATAGGAAATTAAAGCATGATGCTGTCCATTAATAATGGTGGATAACATTTATAAGGCGCGTTAAGGTTTGTGAAGTACTTTTTCTATGTTATCTCCTTTGATTCTCACAATGACCTTGCAAGGTAGGTACTATTATTATGATACTCATTTTACAGAGGAGAAAACTGAGGTAAACAGAGGTTAAGTGACTTGCCCAGGGTCACACAACTCCTAAGTGTCTGAGGCAGGATTAGAACTCAGGTTTTCTCAACTCCAAGTCCTGTACCCTTTACAGATCACCAAGTTGGCTCATTAAGTAAAATCACTTAAATAAAGAAGGAAGGATTTTATTTTAAAATCTTTCTGTGAGGCTAAAATCAGAGAAAATACACTGTTTTTGCGTTGAATGCAGTGAATAGCGACAGAGAAACATGACAGTCGTTTTGTCCACTGAATGGTATGATTTTGATTTGATTGCTGTATTCTTTATCACTCATTTAAAAAAAATATCTTAAAAAAATAATCTGTAGTGTAACAACCACCATTGACCAAAATGGCTGAATAATTAATAACTGACAAGTAATTATTAGGCATAGGGTAGCTAGGAGGCACCATAGTGCATAGAGTACCGGGCCTGGAGTCAGGAAGACTCATCTTCCTGAGTTCAAATCTGGCCTCAGACCATTGCTAGCTGTGTGACCCTGGGCAAGTCATTTAACCCTGTTTGCCTCAGTTTCCTCATCTGTAAAATGAGTTGGAGAAGGAAATGACAAACCACTCCAGTATCTTCACCAGGAGAACCCCAAATGGGGTCATGAAGAGTCGGACACAACTCAAATGACTCAACAATTATTATGCAGTACATAGAGCACTAAGACTGGAGTCAGAAAGATCAGAGTTCAAATCCAGACTCAGACACATACTAGCTGTGTGACCATGGCCAAGTCATTTAGCCCTGTTTGCCTCAGTTTCTCATTCATAAAAGGGGGACATACTGGAAAAGGAAATGGCAAACCATTTCAGTATCTTTGCCAAGAAAACTCCAAGGACAAAGTTCATGGGGTCACATCAAGTTGGACATAACTGAACAACAACAATTATTATTTATATAATAATAATTTATAGAATAAATAATAAATAAACCCTTCCTCCCAGAATATAAAAAAGATTTTTAAATGAAGCATGTTCATTAAAATATTATTATTCTTACAATTTGTAATCAAAGCAAAAAAAAATTATACTGTTAGCAAATAAAATTATAACTTTAAAATGTGGCTTATTTCATATTTTTTATTTCTATTTTGTGTTTTATAATGTACATAACATATCAATACTGTAGAATATGTATATAACTTATAAAGAAATAGATAATGTAATAATTAATAAACATGCACATTTGGGGAGCATATTCAATGCTTTTATATGATAGTGGTTCACGATTTCAAAATTAGAGATCACTGAACCATAAGACATATTTCTTCCCTGGTGTATCTGGCCAGAAACAATTGGCCTTATTCCTCCCCTTTGGTGACCTTTCACTTTTGGGTAATACAGCTTGCTGGGTGGGGAGGAGGAGAGACAAAGGAAGAATGTGGAGGGAACAGGGGCTCTCCCCTGAACTCTGAGAGGGTAGAGGTTGATGCTAATGCAAGCAAGACATGAAACCCCTAGGTCCTGAGAGAAAAGGGAGATAAATGATACTGACTCACCATAATCCTGGATGCAATTGAAGATAGAGGCTCTTTTGAACTATGCAAGAAGGGAGTGCTTCCATAGTTCCCTGAGAGCTCTTTGTCATGAAAGGACAGAGTCTGTGGAATCCAGCTGTACAAATGAATACTTTAGGAGGAATGGAAGCACTCTGGTACTGAAGTTGAAAACATGATTGATAGAGAAGACCTCTGAAGTGGTTGTTCCATGTGGGCCAAAATCTAGAGAATGAGTCCCCTTGGGAAGTTAAGCCCCACCATCTGTAGAAGTCAGCAACAGAGCTAACCCACGAAAAGGAATGCAAGAGCTACAAAGACTATGAAAGACAGAGTGGCACGAGACCTACAAAAAGGTGGTGTTGTGGAGGACCAGAATACAGGGAGCTGAATTACAGGTGGCAGTGAGTGGAAAGAAATGGATAGCAGTAATTGATGTCAACTGAATGGTGAGAGCTGCCTAAAAAATCCATATATCATAAAGGAGGGGAACCAAAGTATAGAGGATAAACCCACAGCTTCTTCCCTGGCCAGAGTCCCACCCAGGGGGGTATTCTAAGTCACAGAAATCATCCATATCTGGATCAACAGTTTATCCATGAAGAGGACTCAACTTTTTAGGCTCAAAGGTGAGCATTTGTGTGTCCATTAATTAAAAAAATAAAACAATTTTATATGTTGAGGTTTATGATCTCAAGTATTACCTTTGGAGGAAGGCCAGATACTGATCTTCACAGATTTCCTCTAGATTTGGGCAAAGAGAAAGAGGATTGAGATATCCCTAAGGTCCCAGGCCCTTCATGATATAGAGAAGCCTCTGACACAAGGGTAATATGAGGCCAACAAAACAACCATGGACTTTTAGATTGTAGTGCTATTAACTATGGACCCACCCAATCTGAAAGACAGAACCAAGAAAATAAAAACATTTATCTATCAGCGGTCAAGCTTTTGTTAATATCAAGTGTTAGTTTACTCTTCCTTTGATCTTTTCCAGTCTAGAATTGGACCTCCTTTGCAGAACCATTAAAAGGGGACAAACATTGTGAGAAAATGGCTTGTGGCCAGTGCTTAGAGAAGGAGGGGGAGCAGCATGGGAGAGCAAGAGAGGGCTCTTCATTCATCAGCTTTAACTCTACTGCTCCGTTTCTGAGAAGAAGCAAAACATTCGGAGCACCTTCTTCCAATTCTCTCTTTCTTTGTCTTGTTCTTTCCCTTCCCCCTCTGTTTTCCTATTTCTGAGAGCCCCAAATGGCTTTTGGGTAAGGAGAACAGAGGAAAGAGACATAGAGTTGTTCGGGGAAGTGCAAAAAAACCCATGACCAATTTCTTGGCTACATCTGTGAGGGAGGGGGATGTCAGGGTCTTCAGAGCAATTGTAGAAAATATGGATTCAGGGAAGGCAGATTGGCCCTAGCCTGATAATATAATACACACCATTGTGAATAATAGTAACCCACAATTCTATAGGACGGGTAGGCTTAAAAAACACTTTCCTCACAATAGCCATGAGTTAACAGTAATGGCTAGCATACATGTAACGTTTTAAGGTTGGTAAAGTGTTTTCCATATGTTTACCATATTCCATATGTGCTACTACCACCACTTTACTGATGAGGAAAGTGAGGTAGCTAGTAAGTGTCTGTGCTAGGATTGGAACTGAGATCATTTATGCTACCTAGCTAGTAGGCAGTATACATAGCATTATGCTCATTTTCAGAAAGGAAACATAAATGGTTAAGTGACCTGCCAGTGATCAATCACACAGCTAAAAAGTATCTGAGGCAGGATCTGAACCCAGGTCTCCTGACTCCAGATCCACACTTTCTAGTATACCACACTGCTTCTCAAGCAATAAAGTCTCAAAAACATTTTTTTCCTCTTCCCTATCCTCAATTCTTTACCTGACTAAAGCTCTGGTATTGGCAGAACACAGCAGAAAAAAATGGGAGCAATGGGAAATGAGAAAAATGTGGCCAAAGTAAATAGAACTGCAGAAAGCCTGGAAAGCAAAGCAGGAAGCTTGATTTTTCCATTTGAAGGAAAAAGGCAACAGTTTTGAGAACTCCTTTCTCCATCTCCTAATAGGTAACAAATGTCCTTTGTGTCCACGAATAGTTGAGTTCTTTGGGGTGGATAAACTACCAAGTTCAGACAGAATGGGGGCATCTGGGTAGGGAGAGGGACAGTACAGGGAACATAAGGAAATAATGTGACCCCGTGGAAGGTCTTCTGGTCTTGGATTCAGAAGGCCTGAGTCTGAGTCTCAGCACGGATACTAACTTCATGACTGTAAGTAAATCACCATCTTCTTGAGCCTAGGTTTCTTCATCTGTGAAAGACGAAGAATAGTATTGAACTATCTCGCTCACATGCTTGTTATCAGGGACATGCTTAGTAAACCCTGAAACTATTGCAAACATGAGCTAATAGGAGGAACAAGAAGAAGGGGGATGGAGAAGAGTCAGCAAAGCTGGAAAAGGCATTCCACTAAGAAGTGCAAGATGAAGAGGAAGATTAGGAAAACAGAAACATTATAAAAATGTACCGTTATGAACCTTGGAAGTGGGTCGAGGAAGAACAGAGAAGGCCTCCTGGAACTTTCAAGAAGAAGGAGCTATTTAAAGGTGATTAAAGTACTTGAACTTTAAGTACTCTGCAAATAAGCAGGTTAGCCCTTCCCCTCAGCATCATGTTCAACTCTGGGCCTCCAAGCATAATTTTGAACAAAAGCTGAGCCCTTTCTTTTTGATAAAATATATAGCTCCCCAGTCTCTTTGGGACGTGGGAATCTTTGGACTGTTATTTGTGTCCATGGAGAAGAAGAAGAGGTTACTAGGGGTTCCTATTTTTTTCTCTATCACTTGATTGCTCACCTTAACCCTTAACAAGCGAAAGAACTTTTCTTGGACAAGTTAGGGGGATTAGATCCATGGGTTAGCAACAGCAAAGAAAGGGTCATGTTCCTAGGAAGAGGAGTTTATGACTTTTACTGACTACTAAGCTTAAGAGTTTCCAAAATAAATACATTTACTAAACCAAAAGTTATCTGAGATCTCACCCACTCCATAAATGGAGCATTTACACATCAGACTCAGTCCAAGTGGTTGGTAATCATACCCAGAGAGTTGCTTATTCCCCTGTTCTCACAGAAAGTCTTTCCTATTCAAACATAAAATTCAATTCAATTCAGTTCAGTCCAATTTAATCCAATTCAATCTGATTTCTTAAGTACCTGTAATGCATTCAAGTTTTGCTGGACCCTGTGTAGGAAAAGTGGGGAAGGGGAGTGGGGAAGCACTGTTTAAAAATGTCTTAAGACAAGGTTCTAGCCCTTATAACCTTCACAATTCAATTGATCAACTAAGTCATAAACTCAAGAAACTGACAAACACCATTAGGCCATATGACAAATTAGGAATGGTATAGACTGTATGGGTTTTAAGAGTTCTAGGAGGGACTGTAGCCTAAATCGTTCCATGGGCTTCCAGTAGCAAACTACTCTGTATGACTAGGGAAAATGAAGGCCTTGAAGTGGGACCTAAAAGGATAAAGAGCACTTGGACAAGTCATCATTTCTTTTTTTTTTTTTAATTGATTAAACAAATGCTTTATTAACTTCTGGTTTACATCATTCATTTCCACCAGATTATGACTTACATTTTTCCCCCATTTTTTTCCCTACCCACCACCCCAGAATAGCAGTCCCACTAGATATCCCCTCATCCAATCTGCTCTCTCCCATATCTTCTCCCATACCCCCTTCGACTTTGCCATTAGCCCCACTGCCTGGACATCTTATGAAACATTTAATTTTAAAACTTCGATTTTCAGATCCATTCCCCTTCTCCCTTGTCACCCACTCCCTCTGAGAAGATAAGCAATTCAGTATGTGTTGTACATGTATATCTATGCAAAACATTACCATAGTAGATATATTGTAAAAGACTGCTTATATTTCCCTCCCACCTGTCTCACCTCCCACCTGGTCCATTCCCTACTTTGATCCTGTCCCTCTTTGATAGTGGGTACTTCTAACCTCCCCTCTCCCCAGAATGCCCTCCCCTCCATCATCCCCCCTCTCATCCCCCTTTCCCCTACTCAGGAGAGTGAGTGACAGTAAGATATTCCATTTAGTATGTATGTGATTCTCTCCTTGAGCCAACTTCAATGAGAATATGCTTTTGCCTTTTTGCCTTCCTGTTCTTCCCCTCCCCTGCAATTACTTCCCCTTGCCTCTTCTACATGAGATAGTTTGCCCTACCCTGTCTCTCTCCATCTCCTCTTGCCACTTTCCTCTCTCACCTCTTGACTTCACCCCTTAAGAATCATCCCTTCCTTGGGGAGGCTAGGTGGCACAGCGAGCAGAGAGCCAGCCCCGGAGCCAGAAGGACCCGAGCTCGGATCCAGCCCCAGACACCCATCACACAAACAAAAACCCAGACACATGAACCTGGGCAAGTCACCCAACCCCAATTGCCCTCCAAAAAAAAAATAATAATCATCCCTTCCCATCAAATTCAACCTGTGCCCTCTATCCATGTATACCTGTGAACATATGTCATGTACCCTTCTTCAATTATTTTCATAATGAGAAAGGTTTCATCAAACACAGTTATTGTTTTTCCATGTAGGACTGTAAATAGTCCAACTTTGATGAGTTCCTTTTGATTTCTTTTCCTTGATTGCCTTCTCAAGAATCTCTTGCTTCTTGTGTCTGAATGTCAAATTTTCTATTCAACTCTGTTTTTTTCATCAAGAATGCTTGAAAGTCCTCTATTCCACTGAATGACCATATTTTCCCCTGAAACAAGATATTCAGTTTTGCTGGGTAAGTGACCCTTGGGTTCATTCCCAGCTCTTTTGCCTTCTGGAATATCATATTCCATGCCCTTCTATCCCTCAATGTAGAAGCTGCCAGGTCCTGGGCTATTCTGATTGTGTTTCCACAATATTGAAATTGTTTCTTCCTGGCTGCTTGTAGTATTTTCTCCTTGATCTGGGGATTCTGGAACCTGGCTATAATATTCCTGGGAGTTTTCTTTTTGGGATCTTTTTCAGGAGGTGATCTGTGGATTCTTTCAACCTCTATTTTGCCCTCTGGATCTAAAACATCAGGGCAATTTTCCTTGAGAATTTCTTGAAGGGTGATTTCTAGGTTCTTTCTTTGATCATGGCTTTCAGGTAGTCCAATAATTTTTAAATTGTCTCTCCTGGATCTATTTTCCAGGTCAGTGGTTTTTCCCATGAGATATTTCACATTGCCTTCTATTCTTTCATTTGTTTGGATCTGTTTAATAGTATCTTGATTTCTCATAAAGTCACTAGCTTCCATTTGCTCCAGTCTAACTCTGAAGGAATGAATCTCCTCAGTGAGCTTTTGAGATTCTTTTTCCATCTGGCAAATTCGACTTTTTAAGGCATTCTTCTCCTCATTGCCTTTCTGAGCCTCTTTTGCCATTTGAGTTAGTCTATTTTTTAAGGTGTTATTTTCCTCAGTCAGGCTGTTGACTGTCATTTCATACTTTTCTTGCATCTTTTTCATTTCTCTTCCCAAATTTTCCCCCACTTCTCTTATCTGCTTCTTAAGGTCCTCTATGGCCTGTAGCCAGCTTGTATTTTCATTTGGAGCTTTTGGTGCAGGAGTTCTGACCTCACAGTCCTCCTCCATGCTTTGAGCCTCTTTGCCGCTAAAATAGGAGTCCAATGTTGAACTTTTCTGTTTATTTTGTTTCGTTTGCCTAGGCATATTGCCACTTAATTACTTGATATTTGGGCTTGTTGCCACAGTAGGACTCTGCCACCAGACAGGGGAGCTTCCACCCAAACGTGGGGTCTTCACAACTTCCACCAGTTGGGTGGCCTCTGTAAAGCCTCCACCCACTCTGGCAAGTTGGATACCCACCCCAAACTTCCCCCCCAGACCACAATCCAGATCCAGGCAGTTTAAAGCAAAAGCGATTAACCCCCAGACTGATTGCTGGATCTTCCTACAGTTCACAGACCAGGAGCTAGAGCCACTGCTGATGCTGCAAAATGGCTTCTGTGCAGCAGTTTCTTCAGCAGCTTTTTGCCCCCAGGGGAGGAAGCCACGTGTTCCCCAAATACTGGTCCCAAAGTCCATAGGGCACTAACCTCTCACTTTGTCCTAGGCATATCTGTGCTGATAATTCTGGAATCGCCACAATTGCTGGTATTCTGGGGTTCCACCAGCCGGCTGAAGGCCTGGCCGCCCTGGGGCTAAAACCGAGGACCTGGGCTCGGCTCTGCGGGCTGCGCTGTCGGTTCCCAGCGTGCTGTGCTGCCTGCTCTCAGAGCGCTGTGCTGGCTGCTCCCTGCAGGGCTGCTGGGCTGTCCTCAGCAGGAGGTTAGCTTCTCTGTGCCGTTCTGTGGGTGCTGTGGCTCCAGAAGTTGTTAGGAGCTCCCTTTCGCATTGTTTGAAATTTGTGTGGGGCCAATGGGCATATTCTTAAGAAGCCTAAGTATATGTGAAGCTTGTATTGACAAGTGGGGTTGAAAGAATCTGACACAGAATGAGTCTGTGCTAGATTGAATTCTCAGCCCAAGTCATCATTTCTGAAGCCTCTACTAGGTGAAAAGTACTCTGCTGAATCTTGAGGAGGCTACAAAGATGCATGGAACTTCAGTTCAAATACCTGAACGTCACAGACCCTCAGTTTCCTAATATACAAAATGAAGATGGTGATGAGAAGTGTTAAATACTGGGCCCATGGACCAAATGTAGCTCACAATACTCCTAGTATAGCCAAACAAGATTAAGATATAATTGGGGAAATATGAAATGAAATAGATAAAATAAATGAAGTAAACGAATGAATGAAATAATGAAAATACAATGAAGTAAAAATAAATAAGTGAAATAAATAAAAATATAATAAAACATAGATAATGTTAATATATGATTTTCCTAAATCAATATGTGGCCTTCAGGTATTTTTATCCATAGTTTGATGGTTCCTATTTTTATTTGAGTTTGACACTGCTGGACAAGATGGCTTCTGAGGTACCTTTGAGCTCTTAACATGTGTTCTGTGCCCTCAACAAGTTAACAGTCTAGAGAGATTAATCAGAAGAAAGAGGTAAGATAGGCAAAGCATAATAATATCAGCAACAAAAAGTCATAGGAGAAGAAACAAGTGCAGTGAGTGTGGAATTAGTGAGGAGCCTGACTTGGCTGTAGCAGAGGGTTCATGGTGGGGACCAGCAGGAAATGAAATTGGAAAAGACACTCTTTGAGGGATCTGAGAAGTTTCTTCTTTCTCTCTTTCTCTCTTTCTTTCCTTCTTTCTTTCTTTCTTTCTTTCTTTCTTTCTTTCTTTCTTTCTTTCTTTCTTTCTTTCTTTCTTTCTTTCTTTCTTTCTTCCTTCCTTCCTTCCTTCCTTCCTTCCTTCCTTCCTTCCTTCCTTCCTTCCTTTCTTTCTTTCTTTCTTTCTTTCTTTCTTTCTTCTTTTTTCCTCTCTCTCTCTCTCTCTCTCTCTCTCTCTCTCTCTCTCTCTCTTTCTCTCTCCCTCTTTCTTTCTTCCCCCCCCAAGACTCTACAGCTTAAATAATGAGGGAAAGTCTTATTTCCTCAATTATTTTTTCTATAACATTTATTTTCCACCTTTCTGTTAGCTGTCTTCCTTTTGCTTGCTTCACAACACAGTCTGGCCAATGAATACTTAGCCTTTAGAGCATGCACAATATTTACCTGGAGGCATGGTAAGCTTGTTTCAGTTAGTGCATGATACAGGGGCTCTCCCTGTTCTGAGTATGCCGAGTTATTTTCTAACTCAGAGGTTCTTAAACTTTTTCATGTTATGGTGCCTTTCAGCACTGCTTGTTGAAGTCTCTGGACATCTTTCCCAAAATATATTTTTAAATGAATAAAAGAAAAAACCTATGATTACAAAAGAAACCAATTATATTGAAATACACATACAATTTTTCCCGTCTAAGTTCATGACCCCTTAAAATCTATCCGTTGATTCTTTGAAGACTGAAGATTTTCACTTATTTAACTTGTTTCTTGTGTTGTGTGGTGACTAAAAGCCTTTCAATTGACTGATAAAGACTAGAAGAACAATCTATAAAGTGACAACAAACACAACAACAGGATAGCCCCTCATAAATGTTGGATCCACTCTCTCACAAATAGACCCAAGCTCAGTGAGGAGTGTGGACAGGCCTGGGCATCATGGCTGGGGCACATGTGAGCAGTGTGTTTGTCCAGGGCGTGGACATGGAGGGGCAGTTCTGGATTCTGATGCTACAGAGATGTCTCCTGGTGATGTCATTGGGCTGCTCTCTACTGGGTCTGCTTCCTATAGCAACACTACTCCCTTTGTGCTCCAGCTGGCCTTCAGTTACCCAGCTATGTTCAGTCACCTAATACACTTTCCACCAGCCACTGGGGATGTTGTGGTTAGTAAGCCTTTTTCCAGTAGAGGAATTCGATAGATCTTTCTGCCAAAAGCCATGAAACCTTTCCCATGGCTAGACTGCACAAGGAGGTAGTAACTGCCTAAGATAAGATCATGTCTATTCTTTCAATTCCTTTCTCTTCTACACTCTTCTCTGATAATCTTGGTTCAACTTCTATTGGACTTAAAAACACACACACACACACACACACACACACACACACACACACCCCTCCTTGGCTGTAGCAGGCAATACTAAGGCTCTGCTTCTTTAAATGGAAAACACACACACACACACACACACACACACACACACACACACACACACAACCTGAGTAAAGTTGTGGGAAGGAAATTGCTTTCAATTTTTCCTCACTCTGTTTCTCTGTTCTATGTAACTCATAAAGTCTGGGTTGGTTAGAGAAGACTAATGAACTTTGTTCCACTCATCATCCACTACAACAAATCCCAGCCTGCTCTCTCTCCCTCATTCTTCCCCTTTTTTGGGCAGGGAGGATAGAGGGGACAAATTTCACAAATATAAGGATTTATATAAGTATTATATAATACACAATATACTTGCATATAATGTAATATATAAATAATATAAGGATATGTAAGGATTAATATAAGCAGTTTCATTAATATAAATATAAAGAACTCCTTTTACCAATGTAGGCCAATGTCTGCCATGTGAACTGTAGCCTTAAGAGTTGCCTAAGAGCAGTGAGATGTAACTTATTTTGGTCATACAGCCAATAGATGTATCACACCCAGGTCTTCTCCATTATGAGGCAAGTTCTCTATCCATTATACCAGAAGTGCCCCCCTTCTTCCCCTTTCTCCATTTCTAATATTTACTAGCTACCATCTTTTTCCCATTTGAACCTACACACTCTTACTTCTGTCCCTTTGCTGTTTCCCTTGCCTCTAAAACATCTATTTCTGTCTGCTGAAATTCTTTTCCTCCTTCAAGACTGGCTCAGATGTTCCCTCTTTCAGGAAATTTTCCTTATTCACCTCAATTGAAATACTTTTTCTAGATCTGGCTTTTTCCTCTATTACCTTCTATATTTTATTATATTTGCTTGTATATGTATCCATTAGGGGAGAACGTCTCACCCTGGGTTCCTACAGAGCCCAGGGAGAATCTCACCCAAAAGGGATCCTGCCTAGAGGTCAAATGAAATAGGTAGCAAAACTGAAAGGGAAAAAAATCTATCAGAATACAAAGGGTGACTGTCTGGTGACAGCAGTCTCTTCTTCCTATTGCACATTTCTATATCTTTTCAGGACCACTTATACCGGAAATCAGCAGTATCCTGTGACAAGTAAATAAAGCTTAACTAATCAATGAAATGTTAGGCTCTCATATTTTGAAGGCTTGTTACTGGCACCCACGAGGATATTGCAAAAGAACAGGAAAGCTTCAGGTTTGCTGCCAGTGGTTATTTGAGGTGTATAAGGGGTCTCGTTTAGCACCTATTAAGCAAAATGGAGGTTCTTAATCCCATACAGCATTTTAAAGATAATGTTCTTCCTCCACATCAAATCTTCTCTATTAGATTATAAACTCCTTGAGGGCAGGTGCTATTTCATTTTTGTGTTTGGACCCTTGGTGGTTATCATGGTATCTTAAACTTAGTAAGTCCTTATTAAGTTAAATTCAATTTTTGTTAACTATATGCTTTTCAAAGGTTTGGCCTATCCTCAGCTCTCTCTACCAATAGATAAAAAATCTTCCCTAGCCCTTTATGCATTTATGAGAATCATACAAAATAACATATGTAAAATGCTTTGTATGCTGTAACCGCAACATAAATGGGAAGTGAGTGGGGTTACCACCAATGATAGGTAAAAATTTTCCTCTAGATTCTAGCCCTGTTTTCATATTAGTTTGCTCTGTGACACAGGAAATATAGGTCTACATCTTTGGGCTGTCTGAAAAATGCAGTTAACACTATAACACCTATCCCTTTCAAAAAAAAGTCTCAGAAATCACTGATATTGACGTCCTTGGATGAAACACCACAGAATTCCTTCAATTATAGGGTTACCCAAAGCTACCCCTTCCCCCGGGTTTATGAAGTAAGAATCCATGGTTTATATACAGAATCCTCACCTCTGCTCTTAGAGCACTTTGCATTAAAACATGTGTGTGTCTTTGTTCTGATGCTTCTTGTCACATGGGACTTCTGTCACCTGTTTGCAATGGCAAAAGAAGGACTGAATCAGCACGATGTCAACCAAAGTGATAATTAGAGAATCACAGAGATCTTCCTCAGCTCCCACTGGGAGGGCCTGTCCCAGCATTCAATACCTTCATTATAGACTGATAAAACTTCCAAGAATAAAGAGAATAGGATGTGTGAGGGAGTTTTTAAAACAAGATAGTTCTATTGCTGAAAGTTAAAAAAGTTTTTCTCTTACTGGAGCTGGATTCTAAGAAGCTCCCAGTACATCAGAGAATTATCTCATTTCACCAAGTCATTTCCTCAGGGAAAAGGTCTCTTAAGCCCAATGGAAGTTAGATTTATTTGCAACATTGAGCAGAAGCTAAAGTACTTCAAACTCAAAAATGCTGACACCTTCCCAAAATGGTATAGCCTAATTTTTTAAATGATCACTAAATTAACTTTTTATCAACATAAATAACCTTTGATCATCTCAGACTCTCCAGTTCCATTGGCTGTATGGAAGCTTCTGTGCTGCTCTCCAAGTTGTCTGTGCTTCATTGGTGGTGGCACCAATAAGACAATGGCCTTTGTTTTGGAATGAAGATTGGCTATCTTTTGATTTGTTCTGCATTTTCTCATTTCAGGTTTAAAATCAGATGGTTTTGATGGTCTCTAATCTAAAATTCATCTCAACACAATTTGATTAATTTAGAACAAAGACATATCTGTGTGTTTCTTCACCTCCTTCCATTCAGACACAAAAATTGTACAATGGCACCCCATTTCTTCGAGGATGCACCATGATCAATGTGCACCATGATCTATATCCCACTTACCTATCCAGTTTTATTTCATACTATGACATTTATTCTTTGTTCCAGTCAAACGGAACTGTTTCCTGAAATACTGGAGATGAAAATGAGAGAAAGATAGAGAGACAAACACAGAAACAAGGAGAGAGAGAGAAAAGAAAACACACAGAGATTAAGAAAGACAGAGAAAGCAAGACAGAACAGGGTGGGAAAGAGAGACAAAGAAAGCAATAAATAGATCTGCTGAAGAAAAATGAAGGGAGTAGATATGGGAGGTAAAAAAATGAGTGCTCTGGAAAATTGACGGTGTCTCCACACTGGAGAAAATATGCAGCTTTTCTACAGGGGACAGTCAGAGGATCATTGGAAGTGTGTAAGTTAGGAGCAGCATTTTGAAATGGCTGCAAGGGTGAAGTGGAAGATCAGTAATCCCATATGGCAGTTAGAATCATTCAAAGAAAGGCCTGCCAGGTTGAGGCCAAGAGCTCATTTGTGGGGAGTGGAAGATGACAAAGACCTGGGAAGTCTTGCGAAAGGAGAAATGGCAGAGAGCCTGGGATCTGAGGGAACCAACATGCTCCTAATGTCAGGCTGAATAGATTATAGAACTGCTAGGATGATGACTTTAATTTTATTTTCTTTGGCTTAAAACAAAAACCTATCCTCGCAATGTGTACTAGCACTTTGTTGTGTAATGTTGTAATGTTGTTAGCCTGCAATATTGTGTGTTGTTATACTTGTGGGTTTACCACTTAGTCTCTACTAGCCTAGGAGGCCCTGGAGCACAGGTATCTTTGCCTTACTGAGAGTTTGCCTCCTTCCCAGAACTTTCCATAGTAGTCTATGCACAATTAGAGCTTAATGAATAATCATTGGACCATTTCCCCGAAGAAGCTGATAAACAATAAATAATTTAAAAAGAGAGAGAGCGAGAGACATTGAGTGAGGGTTTTGTATCAACCACCAAACTGGTCAATCCTTAAGTAACTGTGAGATGGTTACGCAGAAGTGCTGCTGATTAATAGCTGAGTTGAGTTTCTTAGTGGAGAAAAAAAACACCTGAAAATTGGTTAGTTTCTTTAAGCAAGGTGAGGTGTTTTTTTTCAATTCCTTTTCTTCACTGAGCAAGTATCACATCAAGGGCCTGCTGTATTCACAGACTTTTACCAGATACTGAGAATATGGGACCAGACAGAAGGGAAAATGCAAAGAAGGAATGGTGAGGATGAGGAAGACAGTTTGCCATTATGTAGTAAGAAGAGTGATCTCATTTGATCCTTCACAGAAACCATGTGGGAGGTATTCTTATGGTCCCCACTTTACAGATGAGGAAAGGGAGGCTCATAAAGCTCAGTGTCTCTGACTAGGAAGAGTCTGGAAGTGAATTCAGACATGTGTCTGCCTAACTACAGACATGTTAGATTCACCTTCAAAGAACTAATGACCACTTGGGTTAAAAAAAAAGACTTCATCAGGCAAAAGACAATTAGAGGGTGGAAGTGAGTTACAGGTACCAAATTATAAATTATATCTAAACTGGACAAGGAGGATGATCAGTATGGGGTGAGGTGTAAGGAAGGCTTTTTAGAGAAGTTTAATCCTGAACTGCTTTCTGAAGCAAGCGATATGGTTTCCTGATGGCAGAGAATCTGAAGGGGATGAATGTGGGAAAGAGGCTTCTTTGGAAGGACCAGAGGATCGGAACAAAGAAGAATGGGAGGAAGCTGAAATTTCAATTCTCGATAAAGAAAATCCTTCCTCGAAATTAGAGGTGTCTAAACATGGGGCCTTCAAGTAGAGCTTGGACACTCTTTTGTTTGGAATAGTCTAGGGGGATTCTCATTCTGATATGGACTGGATGAGAATGCCCCTAAGGTCACTGTAATTCTAAGTTTTTTGCATTCTATGATACTTTATATCAAATAGAACTACTTAAAACTTCTTATCAGAAATAGAGTTTTGACCTTATTGACAAAATAACTTAATTGATTCATGATAGAATAGGAATTCCAAGTTAATTAATTCAACTAGCAATTGGTGACAACCTACTACATGCAAAAGTATTATTTGGTGCCTTGCAAGGGACGTTGTTGAGTCATTTTTTCAGTCATGTTCAACTTTTCATGATCCTCTTCGGGATTTTCTTGGCAAAAACACTTAGAGTGGTTTGCCATTTCCTTCTCCAGTTCATTTGACAGATGAGAAAACTGAGGCAAATAGGGTGAAGTGACTTGCCCAGGGTCACACAGCTAATAAGTGTCTGAGGCTGAATTTGAGCTCAGGAAGAAGAGTCTTCCTTACTACAGGCTCAGCACCCTATCCACTGAGCCACCTAATTGCCCCTTGTGGGGGATATAAAAATGAATAAGAATTGTAATCTGTCCTCAAAGAGTTCCCACTTTAGTAGAGGAGATAAATTAAATATATACATAAGTAGGATATAAAATATAGAGGGAGTTTGACCTAGTGGATAGAGAGCTGTTCTCGCATTAAGGAGGAACTAGGTTTGAGTCTTATCTCCAAACGTATACTGTTTCTCCTTGGGCAAGTCATTTAACTTCTCAGTGTGCTAGTCAAAGTCTTTAGACTTTAAACTGCAAAGTACATGCCAGAGAGATGACTTGGACCTAAGTCTTCCTGATCCCAAGTGCCACATTTTCTCTCAAGAGCTCATTGTGCCCTATTGAAATTCATTAGAAATCTATCTATACTTTCTATTAACTGAATTTCTATAGCAAAGTTGAAAATTCTCAAAAGGATTTTCTTAAGACTCCCTTATTCTTTAAATATGACATTGTAGCGTTTTGGGGCCACAAACCTATGAAAGCACTTGGGCACAGCTCCTTATTATGGAGTTCTGAGGCCATTCCTTTGATTTTCCCCCCAGCACCATTAGGCAGTACAGATTCCCAATGGTGTTAGCTTCAGTTTCCTTCTCTGGAGAATATTGTAGCTGGACTAGATAATCTCTAGGTTACCCTCCCAACTCCAAAAGTCTATTATCTTATGATTTGTTTTTAATATTAAATGGGAGGAGAGTGACAGGCAGGAATTCCTAGGGGCTCAGTCTAGACACCAGTATTTACCGACCTGTCTGAGGAACAAAGAGAGGCCTGGAGGGACAGCAGACAGTCTCCTGGAGCCCAGCTAGAAAGGAATCCTTCAGATGAAAAGCAAATCAAAATTATAATGGCAAAAAAGTGATACTACTGATATTTTGATTTGTGAAGCAAAATCACCTTCTTTTCATTACATCAAGTAGACTGACAAGAAATAAACATGAGACCAAAAATCTATGACTTCTTCCAACCATCATGTATTGCCTGTAGATATCTATCAGATTTCTGGGCCAAATCCCAACAACTGGGATTTGGTGCCACTGCTATGGGCACTGGGGGCTTGGGGGGGGGGTGTGAACCAGACACATTATGAATTCAGAAAAGTATGAAAATGAGTAAAAAGTTATTTGTTTAATGTTTCTAATGTGTAAGAGACACTTGGTTCAAAGAATAATAGAATCTAAGAGTTAGAAGGGAAGATAAAATCTACTCTAATGCCCTGATTTTATACTAAAATGAGGCCCGAGGAGTGAGATGATTTGTCCCAGAATGAACAGCTTTGGTGTATTATTTTCCATTTCTGGTTAAAAGCCAAAAACAATATGATTTATGCAAACTTAATTTTCAATTTCTTTTGTACTAAATTTGAATTAATTGAATTAAGTTAATATTCCCAGAGAAGGTAGTTTTGTCATTTTCTAATAATAATAATAAAAACTCAGCTGGGGGAAAATATCTTTATTTTCACTAACCTTTCAATGAAATTCAGTATTCCCTTTAATTATTTAATGCCTCTCTCCACTACCACTAATTATTTCTCTCCTAGTTGTACTCTGTGTGTGACCAGAGCCCTGGAAGATTCATGCACCTGAAAAAATTGGATAGTAGATCAGTAACAGTAGCATGAACAGGACACTCACCAGGTAAGAATGATGCCTATTAGATAATTCATTTTAGATAACATATGCAGTGATTTGGAAGCCTTAAAAGGGTGTACATGTTATTTATTACTATTGCTATGAGTGATATTGTTATCTTTATTATTATTTTGGACACATGCATATAGTCCTCCAGAAAAGTTCCCCTAGATGTGAGACTTCTGATAGATCTACAAATCAGCTCCTATTCAAATCTCTCTCTCTCTCTCTCTCTCTCTCTCTCTCTCTCTCTCTCTCTCTCACACACACACACACACACGTTTACTTTCAATTAGTCAACCAAATAATAAATTTGCTTAAAACAAAAGGCACATGCTTTTTATCAAATACTATATCAAATAAAGTGGCAAGACACCCCTTGGACATGTGGGATGTATTTTCTTGTAGTTGGTTAACTACCATTAATGGTAGAGAAAATATGTATAGAGAGGGGTGGCTAGGTGGCGCAGTGAATAGAGTACCAGCCCTGGAGTCAGGAGGTCCTGAGTTTAAATCTGGCCTCAGACACTTAACACGTACTAGCTGTGTGGCCTTGGGCAAGTCACTTGACCCGAATTGCTCTGCCTTCCCCCTCCAAAAAAGAAAAAAAAAGAAAGAAAAGGAAATATGTATAGAGAGCATGAAAGACCAGGAAACACATCAAGAGGACCTACACAGAGTGCAGAGGCCAAGAGAGAGGGCTCCAGTAGCTTTTCTCTAATGTCATGAGACACTTATCTTTAAAATTAGCCTCCCCATTTAAGCACAAAATAAACAATTGCATCCACCTTCCCTCACCTCTGTATTTATGTCTTGTTCCTCCCCAATTCTGCTGTTGTGCTAGTCATAGAACAAATACAAACTTGCCTTCCTCTGCTACCCAAGGATAATGATAGATAATTAAGCATCTGTTCTGCCTCCAACCAAAGTAAGCTGAAGACCTAGACTGATTGCTTCCATTTTCTCTGCTTCTTAGACTACGAAATGTGTGTGTTCGTGTATGTGTGTGTGTGTGTGTGTCTGTGTGTGTGAGATACCTTTTTACCCCCCTGAGTTTACTTCAGAGAGGAATTCCATCAATCAATAAAGCTCCTCTCTCCAATCAGCACTCCCAGTTTGGGAACCGTGGTCCCTCACTTTCTGACACTTGGGAGTATATGCAGAAACATTCTTGAAGAGTACATTCTAGAAGCTCATATGGACAGAACACATTCTGGGATATATATAGTCAGGGTGCATTTGTGACTAGGGCAACTTATACCTCAAACTGTTGAAGAGTTTCTGGAGCCTTCTGGTGATATTGTCAGGCGTTGGAGAAGGTGTCTCCACTCTATATCATGTTTGTTCTTGGCTGAGTTTTTCCAGTGATCTTGGTTGCCAAGCTGGTCTCTGCTACCATCTGTTAGGGTAATAAGCCTCTCCCTGCTAGGGAGTCACCACTATTTTTATGCATAGCCAAGGGCTACGAACTACCAGACTGAGTCAGGCAACCAACAAAAGCCAGAAAAATGCCTGAAGTTGACAAAGCCTCTTCTTTTTCATCTTTTTTATCTGGTACTGACTGTAGGTCCTCAGTCCCAGGCAACAAAATTGACCTTCTATTTATATAATTCATTTTAGCTCCCAAGTACCCAATTATGAGTCTGTAGTCTCAAAACCCTTTTTATAGACCTCCTTCAAATGAAACTAGAGATCAGAAGGATAGGCTAAGTGAGCAGGCCAACCCATTTACCCTTGGTGTTGATTCATTCACATTCCTGCCTCTGCTATGCAAACTAGAGCATTCCCTGACCATCTTTCTACTGGTACAATCCTCCCTCTTTTCTCTGTAATCAAAGCCTAAGAATAAGGTCAATAGGCAGAGGTCATTTACGCTTAGGAGGTCCAATTTCTGTAAGATGTAAGGACGGTCCCAAAGTGGCAGACTCCTTGACACTTGCATTTATTTTGCTGTGATAAATTCACCACAAAATCTTTCCATCATATTGGTTCTATGCTTACTAGAACTTACTGCCAACTGTCAGGATGCTGTCTGTGCTTACATTTTAGCTAGGTTTCCTGCTCAGCATGGGCTCTGAGGTTAGAAATGAGGGCCATATCACAATTATACAAATAAATATCTAAATAGATAAATGAACAAAAGAGTGACTTTTCTCTATGGTGGCATGATGGTCAACAGGGCTCATGGAAAGAACATTGAGTCAGGAAGCATAATTCTGGCTGTACCACTACCTAGATATGTGTCCCTGGGCAATCACTTCACCTTCTGGGCCTCAGTTTCCTCATCCATGAAATGAGGCAATTGGATTAGATGGCATGTGAGGTCCCTTCAAGGTCTGATCATGCTTACCCTGCTTATTAATACTCCTTTATTTTTGTACTAGAACATGGGGTACAACTTACGGAGAGACATCATTGAATTTCATGGGCACCAATTTCTTACCCAGCTGAGAATGTTTCAAATCTGCAAATATTTTGGCCTAAGTATTTGGAGACATAAACTTGGCCCCAAGGTAATGCCATCCTTTTAATTTCTCTGTGCCTCTAAAATAAGGCACCAAAGCTCCAGGAGGCTGTAATGATGCTTTCCTTTCCTTTCCTTTCTTTCCTTTTTTCTCCTTTTTTTCTTTTCTTTTCTTTTCTTT
>WOXC01005158.1:0-61800 GCA_011680675.1 Gymnobelideus leadbeateri
CAATTGGGGTTAAGTAACTTGCTCAAGGTTACACGGCTAGTCATTATTTATGCGTGGGTGCTCATTTTCTGAGGCCGGATCTGATCTCGGGTCATCCAAACTCCGAGGCCGGCACTTGCAAACCAATAAGGTTGTTGTGTAGATCACATGAGTTAATATTTTAAAGCATTTGGCACATGATAAGTGCAATGTAAATGCTTTTTCTCTTCATGTTTACAATCAGAATTTATTCCTTACCACAAAGAAAACATCTTTTTGTTAACACATATATTATTTTCATCCATGAAGTATTTTAATGCTGAACATAATACTAAATTATAATCCAGTTATTTCATAATAACAATAATAGTTCATATTTCTGTGACACTTTAGGGTTTAAGGGAATTTTTAAAACTTTAAGGTTTTTTAATGTTTGCAAAGAACTTTATAGACATTACCTCATCTGATCTTTACAAAAAAAGCCCTGTGAGGAAGGTAGTAATATTCCCATTTTACAGATGAGGAAATGGATCTAGGGAGAGAAAATGACTTGCTCAAAATTAAAAAGAGAGGGCTGGTAGAGGGTGGGAAATAGGATCTACATATCCCTCTTTCTAGCTTGCCACTTTACAAGAGATTTGACCTGAATTGGATTGGGAGAGATTGGTTCTAATAGCTGACATTATGCTTCCAACCCAGTAGGAGCTTAATAAATTGTTCATGAATGAATGAATGTATTATTATTAGAGGGTTGGAAATGGACCTGTAGAGGTCAGCTCATCTGAACTTCTGGTAGAGTTCCGCTTAAATAGCCTGAACAAGAAGTAGAAAATGTTCACCGACTAAAGTCTCAACAATTCTTCAGTACTTTAGAAATCAGGACATACCAGGGGCCTAGAATCTGGATGCTTCTGCAGTGAAACCAATAATTGCTTAGTGACCCCCTACTCTACAGGAAACTCAGGTGCTGGGGAAACAGGGAAAAAAATCATTTATTTTCATTCAGTGAATTGGGATTTGTCAAGGTGTAACCCAGCAAATACTTAAGTGTCTACTATGTGCCATGGTCCATTAGAAAATGAACTCCTGGGGCGGCTAGGTGGCGCAGTGAGTAAGAGCACCGGCCTCGGAGTTGGGATGACCCGAGATCAAATCCGGCCTCAGAAAATGAGCACCCACGCATAAATAATGACTAGCCGTGTAACCTTGAGCAAGTTACTTAACCCCAATTGCTTAAAAAAAAAAAAAAATTAGTTAAAAAAAAAAAAAGAAAATGAACTCCTTGTCTTAAAGAGTTTGCAACCTAATTGGGATAATGAAACAAATATATTAGAAACAATTAGATATTAACACAAACCAGAATCAAGTGCTAGATTGTGTTGTTGGAGCTGAGAGGAGGAGATTAATTTGGACTGGATTAGTCCTTGAGGGCTTCCTGGAGGAGGTGAGACTTGAACAGAACAAGGTTTTGATAGTAATGAACTACCTTTAACAATCCAATCAACCAAGTTTTTGATCACCTTCTGTGCCCAGAGTACTATGCTACACTGGGGGAGATGCAAAGTTCAGTCCCTGCCTTCAAGGAGCTTATAGTCTCATAGAGGGATAAAGTACCAATGCAAATATTATAATACACAGTAGTATGTGTTTTACCTAATTTGATCCTCACAGAACCCTATAAGGTTGGCAGTTGCATTCCCATTTTATAGTACAGTAAAGGAGACAAGTATAAGGCAAGCCCTTCTCTCATCTACCTTTTCTCCTAGTGTTCCCCTAGGGGAAACAGACTATCTCGGCTGATCCCATCAGCCCCCTAACTGGCCAGTAAATCAGAGGTAATGTCCTCGATCACAATGTGGCAACCACAAAAACTTTTGTGATTGACTCCACTCCCCTTGGAGTACTTCCCCAAGTCTAGACTGGGTCAAAACCACCCAAGAGAAAGCGGATACTGTGTAGTGAGTTCTAGATAGATGATATGCATGACAGCTAGTCCAGGCAGAAGTGAATATTTATCCTCTTTCTTCTCACCCCCCCCCAAAACATGAATCTAAAGATTTTATACACAAAAAGCATATGTGTATATGTGTGTCTGTGTGCACGTGCATTTGGGTGTGTCTGTGTCTATAGATGTATATATGTGTATACGTATATGAATGTGTATATGTGTGTATGTATATGTATGTACACGTGTATATATTTGTACATATGTATATGTGTATATATGTATGTATATTCCCTTGCTTTCTTGGATCAAATACAGTTGGGATTGCCACCATAGGAATGTCTCTGACATGGTTTCTGGTTCCAATCTGAGCTAGGGCATTGTACAATTTCTTTGTTATTGTATCCAAAAAAAAAAAAAAAATTTGCAAAGGAAGAACACTGGACCGAGAATCAGGAGACTTATGGTTCTAGTTTTGGCTTTCACTCAATAGCTATATGACCTCAGTCAAGACATTTTGCTTTGCCAAGTCTCAGTTCCCTCATCTGTAAAATGGGAATAATAATTTTTATATTACCTGCCTCTGAGTCTTTTGAGGAAACTTCTTTTTATACCATAAATCACTATATCACTGTCAATGATAATATTTATTTATAAAACAAGAGGGCAGCATGATGCAGACCAGTTAAAACAAAGTGTTTTGGTTTAAAGAAGACTGCACAGGCAGATAGATATAGTTTGTGTGAAGGATGGCTATCTATGAGTGCAGCCCCTGACTTCACAAGAATTCTCCCAACTCAGTTCTTAGCTTCATCTGCCAAGATAGGTACAGACCTACCTAAGACTGCTCTGGGTATTCTATACAGCTTCTGTGCCTTGTAGTACTGCTTTGGAAAGAGCTCCCATCGGGAGTGGCCAAAGCTGGTTGCCACTCTCCCCTAAAACTGAAGCTCCCTTCCAAGTTTCCTCCACCTGGACCAGGTCACTTTCCTCCTTCTGCTATCCTCTAGTCCCAACAGATATTTCTAATCCTTTCATTTTTCTCCACAGCTTCTATTGGCAGGTCTCCTTGATTATCTCAACACCAACTCTACTTCCCTATTCCCTGTAGTTCAACTCTCATCCAGCAGAGGGTTCCCAATCCCCATTTGCTCCTGCCCCAACTGGGTTTAAGATTTTCCAAATAGAAAAATTCAACTATATTTCTGGGACTGCAAGTTCAAACAAACTCAGGCTCTGTCTAGACACATAAATCCAAGGCAGATGGGTATAGGGATGTCGAATTCAGTCAATCAGTTGCTTATTTTGGAAACTGAAGGTTGAATGGCAAGTAAGTTCTAGTTTCTGAAATAAGCAGCTATTTGATAGAATTCAGTAGATCCTTTCAGATGATTCCTTCAAACCTGTTAGCAACAGCTGGATAAACCTACCCCTCAGAAGCAAGGATTGGAGCAAAATCAGCTGTTGCTCAGGGCTGTGCACCTGAGCTTCTGCACAATAGGGCCTTAACTGACAGGGAAGGTGGGGGGGGGGGCGGCGATGAGGGAAGAGAAACCACATTTGCTGGATTTTCTCAAACTGGCCCCTTAATTCTGCCAATGAAGAGTAAATGATCTAAAGCAGTGAGCAGAATGGGGAAGGAACTTCATTCAGCACAGTGAGTCAGCACAACCATGGTGGCTTGGAAATACCAGGTGCCTTTCATTTTATCTACATGTGCCTTATTAATATAGCTTTCATCCAAAGAAGAGGCAGTTTATCCTGCATGTCCTCTGTTAGACTTTAATGTGTCCTTGTACTGATTCTTGGGCACTAACTCTTTTTTTAACTATTAAGTATTATTTCTACCTTCAGAACATTTTCCTATGTCCCTCTCCCTTCTACTCAGACAACATGTGCCCTGCTTCAGGACCTCATACTTCTCATCTAGAATATTAAAATAGATTTTTTAAAATAATAAGTTTTTACTGATATCATTTTTAACATCACAATAATTTTCCTCATCCCCCAATATCTCATATAACAAATAGTATTTTTTAAAACAAAAAAAGACAATAAAAATTCAGGATAACTGATCAATACATTGAAAAAGTCTAAAAATATATACAATATACAGTTATTGAATTCCTTCTGAAAAGGAATGGGGCAGGGGTATGTAATGTTAATGGGATATAAGATCTTTCCAGCCCATTAATAGATCTCACAAGGAGCCCATTAAGGGAAGCTTGCTTATAGGAAGACTTTCACACCTTTTGTTACTTTCTAATTAGGCACTGAATCATAAGGATTGTGATGCCCTCTGGATCTAAAAAGGGTATATATACTCTGAGGTTAACATTTTGCTTTGGGACTCATTCATTAGAAGAATATTCCTGTGATTTGGCCACATGAGACTCTGGGTAGCCGTTAAGGAGCCCCTCCTCCTTCTCCCCACACACACTTTGAAAAACCCAGATGTTGGTGCTTCTCTCTCTGGTAACTATGTATGTATTGTCTTGGTCAGACAGTTGAATTTATCTGTTGAATTGTAATAATTTCTCAGACAGTTAGAAGTCCTATCTGTTGGTCTTTATTTCTCTGCTTATATTTTCTCTATTTTCTTTGTTTGGATTTTTTCTGAAGGTTAGCTGATTTTTCCCCTGAACTAATGAATGTAATTAAAAAATATTGTTGACCCCTTGAACAACTACCTTTCCTAGTAAAGCAGATCTAAAAACCTGTGCTAGCAGCCATCCTGGGTATGCCAGTGTGGTTGCCACTACTGGGTATCTTCTCATATCTTTTCTTTTGTGCCTTGTTTGTTCTTTACAATTTTGAAATATTTACCTTTTATGGTTGTTCTTTCCATTTATATTTTACATATGTATGTATATGGACATTGTGTGTATATTGATTTTTTGGCTCTGCTTACTTCATTCACTCTATCAGTTCATGTATATTTTTCTAAACTTTTCTATATTCAATCATATTGATTATTTCTTATAGCAATAATATTCCATTATATCCATATACTACAATTTGTTTAGTCATTCCCCAATTAAGAGGTATCTACTTAGTTTCTAATTCTTTGTTATCACAAAAGCACTACTGTAAATATTTTGGTGTATATGGGGACTCTCTTCATATCTATGGCCTCATTAGGGTATTTGCCTAGTAATGGAATCATGAGTGAAAGGGTATAGACATTTTAGTCACTTTATTCACAAAATTTCAAATAGTTTTTCAAAATGGTTTTACTGACTCACCAACAATGCACTAGGGTGTCTATGTTCCCACAATTCCTCCAACATTGATTATTCTCATCTTTTGTCATCTTTGTTAATCTTGTAGAGTAGGAGGTGAAACCTTAAAATGTTTTGATTTGCTTTTGTCTTATCAATTTGGATCATTCTTTCTTATGGTTGCAAATCATTTACAATTCTTTTGAGAATAATTTGGTCATACCCTTTGATGCTTTACCTATTGGGGAATGGTTTCTGGTCATATGTGTGTATGTATATGTGTATATACTACTACTACAAATATGTGTGTATGTATATGCATATATACTACTACAAATATCTACATGTATGTGTATATGTGTTGTGTGTATATATACACATGTGTATGTGCATGCATGTGTCTTGTTTATCAAAACCTTATGAGAGAAATTTGAAACAAAGATTCCCATTCAACCACTATCCTTTTTTCCTAGGTGTTTTAATTTTGTTTGTGCAGAACCTTTTCTGTTTCATGTAATCAAAGTTATCTCTTTTATCTTCTTTAATTGTCTCTATCAGTGCAAAAAGCATTGAGCCCTGAGGTGGACCCCTCTCTGCTTATTAATACTATAGAGTAAGGAAATGCTATAGACAACTAGGGAATGTAAAACCTGTAGGAAGCCAAGGTTACTAGTAAAACAGAATACCTTAGGGTTTGGACAAGTTTAGACTGGACAGAATTGGGTTTCAGATCCAAGGGATTGACTGCAAGCTCTAGTTGAGAGAGCTCTGGACACAGGCTTCCATCTTCCTCTGGCACATCCTACCAATGTGAGTGTGAGCTATAGCCTTGACTTCTCTACATCTAGTTTCTTCATATGCAAAACACATGTAGTAATATTCTGAAGGGTTGTGATAAGGAAAGTGTTTTGCAATCTTTAGAGCAATGTGAAATCGCTGTTATTATTATGGTACCAGAGCTTTGGACATACAACTGTACATTTTCATAACTGGAAGAGATAATGGGTAGACTACCTTCTAGCTGAGTCAAGGCAACTCATTTCCCTTATCATAAAGTTCTCACTGTTAAGTTCTTCCATTGTTGATATAAAATCTCTTTCCCTAAAACTTAAGAAAGTAGGTAGATCCCAATTAGAGCAGATAATGAATGCTGTGAGGTAATCACATCACATATTTCCACTGGACTAGAACCAATGACCATATTTACATAATTGTGACTTTAATTAGTGCAAATGTGAATACTTGATGAGATTAATTCTTCACACTGATGAGGACCTAGTTGTATTTATCAGATGGCACAGGAGAGACAAAGTAAGGATTCAAATAAAGCCTCTATATCTTCTCCCCAATATTCCAGGGCCAACCACCATAAGACTATTCTACCCACCTCCTTTCCAGCCCCTGTTTTCTTTCCCAGGTTAAATATCCTGGTTTCTTTATCTTTCTATGGTTTGATTTCTAGTCCTCCCATTATGCTCCTCCCCAGCCCCACCATCCTGGTCTCCCTACTCTAAATTTGCCATGCCAATATCTCCTATATAATGTAATCCTAGGTACTAAAACCTACACAAATATGAGTCTATGAAGAGAAAAACAAGTTGAGCATAACAGATGAGAGAAAAGCCTAGGAACTCATGGAAGAATAGGTTAGGACTTAAAAAGAAATTGGGGAGGGAATGTCAGAATAAAAGGGCCATTGGGCAGATGGGGCTGATTTATATTGGGGTAAGGTAAAGCAGTTTATTGGCTTATTTTGAATGCAAATGCCTATGATCTGGCAGCCTCGAGCTCAAAATTAAAGATTGAGGGCCATTAACAACAATAATGAAAACAAATAAACAACAAAACAAAATCAGTTCACTAGAAGGACAAGGCCATCAAGTGATACAAATATTTCTTTGGTCCCTACTCAGCAGTGCTTTAATTAAAATGTTTCTTTGGGGATGAATTCAGGATAATTTTAGCCATGTCAGTGCATACATGCAAGACAGAAAAATCAGTGTAACTACCCGGGCTCAGAAAATAGGAGGTACAAATATTCTCCAAGGAGGTAAAAACAAAAACAAAAACAAAAAAAGCCAATGTAATTATCACTATGGTTTTTTTATGATAATAAAAAACCTAGGGAGGGAGGGAAATGGGTGCCCTTTGGAGAATGGTTGAACAAATGGGGATACAAATATATCAGGAAATTATTATGCAGTAAGGAACAATGAGTATAAAGAATTTAGAGAAACATTGGAAAAAAGCTTATGTAAACTAATGCAGAGTGTAGTCAGCAGAACTCAGAAAAGAATAGGCACAATGACATAAATGAAAAGAATACTAGCAGGAAACCAAACTCTTAGTAATTGTAATGACCATTTGTAGTTCCACAGGACAGATGATGAAACATACTTTCCTTTTCCAATGAGGAGGGAGCAGAGTAGGAGAGCAGAGTGCTACATATACTGGTAATTCAGAGAAATGCTGGTAAATTTTGAATGAACTATTGAATGAGGGAAGTAAGCAGAACCAGGAGAATACACAGGCGCGCACACACACACACACACACACATACATACATACATACATACATACATACATACATACATACATACTACTACTATAAAAACATGAATCAAAAGAATACTAAAAGGAAACCAAACTCTGAAAAATGATCATGACTAATGAGAATTGTAGAGAACAAATCACAAAATAAATTTCCCTCCTTTCAGAGGTGTAGAGGAGCTACTTGGTTACTATATTAGTTGTGATGAATATTTTTTTCTTTGTTATAGTGCTTAATTTCAGTGTTGGAATGTATTTGGCTGATAGCCAGAAATGACTGTGCATATGGCACATAGTAGGTACTTAGTAAATTCTTGTTGAATAAATGACTGACAAAAATCAATAAAACTTGTGTTTTAATTTAAAAAATAAGACATGAGCAAATATTGAAAACTGCTTTTTGCTAGGTCTAAATGCATGACAACATAACTTAAGTAATTCTCCTTACCTCAAACTCAGCCCATTTCCCAGTCTCTCCACATTTCACTTGGACTGATTCAATTAACTTGAAGTCAAAATGTATAACTTGAAAATGTGAATCGTAAACCATTTAGTGAAAGACAAATGATCTTTCCGTGTATCCTATGTGTAGAAGCAGATTTAAACCAGAAAACTTATTTGATAACGAAAAAGTATTAGCAATGTTATGGGTGATTAAATCTTGTCTGAATTATCGGTTACATAATGAGAAAAGTGTTGGCTTTGCTAGCAGGTATCAGCTGTCACTTGGCATGCTCAATCTCCATCTAAGAAAGACCAGATACTTCGACTTGGCAATTGAGAGACAACATTTTTCTTATTTAAAATGATTGGGATGAAGGAAACATAAATCATAACATATGAATTTCCCCAATAACTGAAAGTACTTTAATACTTAACATTTGTTTAGATTTCATGACAACTGATTTATGGATGACACATTATACAACAATGGTCCTGCTGATATTGGCATTTTTTATTTATAAGGAAAAATAGAAAGGAAGCATTGTGCTAACCTATGGTTGGTTTCTGACAACCTGTAACCAAAAGTTGATAGAAGCATAGATTTTCAAACCTGGATGATTCCTGAAGCCATCTAGTCTAACTTATCCCTGAACAATATTCTAATATTTCAATTCATTTGTATTCTTATCAATATGGCATTTCCTCTAAAAAAAGATCACAAGCATTACTCTCCATCCTATGTAATTCTTATCTGTGTCTTCCTATAAGTTTACTATAGGAAGTCCATCCAATATACTGAATATTCTCTTGATGTAAAATAACAATAGATCATGTAGACTCTGGCCTTGTGACCATCTTATCATCTCTTTTAATCTCACTTTTAAATACCCAACATCCTTTGCATAACTTCCCTAAGTATTTCCTTGTTTTTAATGTGTTGTATCTTTCTCCCATGTAGCATATGCACTTCTTTGTTGCTCTTCAGTAATAAACGATATTTTTACCTGAGCCTAAATTCACCTCAGATGTTGTAAGGAAAAGAGGTAGAATACTGGGACCTATTGGTATTTCAAGCTATGGAAACTCCCCAAACTACACCACATTATTCAACTTCAACTTACAGACTTTTCATGATGTGGAGCACACTGCCTTCCAAGACAATCTATTCCACCTTTGGACAGTTCAAGAAACACAAGCAAGAAACATTAATATAGTCACCAAAACTATTTTGTAGACTATCAATGTCATCTTAAAGCATCCAACAAATTAATTTGAATCATATGCTAGCTCAAGTCTAGTGGTATAGAGAAAGGACTGAACTAGGAGTCATGACATATACATAAAAATACTGGAATTTACTTTCTGAGCCAAGTTTTGTCACATAGAAAACAAAGGCACCAGAATAACTTCTTAATCTAACTAATCTAACCCACTCTGTATGATCGCTTTGCTTACATCTCTAAGATCATAACACTTTTCTACTCTACAAGCTTTAGTGACTTCCCATTGCTTAAATGGGAAGTAAAAATGATTAGGATTGCTATTCGATAACTTCCTGAATCTGGCACGGATTTACCTTTGCAGATGTATCCTACAATACTCTCTTCATGAAGTTAAAATGAACCATTTTCTGCCCTTAATCTGCCCAGCTTCATTTGTAACTATGCTCTTTCTACCCTCCATGCTTGGAACGGACTTCCTCTACTGCTCTCAATTTCTGTTGAGTGCATTTTTCTTCCACCAATTCCCAATTCAAGTGCTGCCTCATCCACAAAGACCTCCTTAAGAATTAGGTGAATGTGAGTTCTCTCTCCTCAAATCCCTTGTAACACATTGTTTTGTTCTTCCCTATATTTCACCTCCTTTCTAATATAGTTATTTGTGTAGTGTTCCTTCCGTTTTATGTTAAGCAGCTTGAGAATATGAACTATATTGTATCTGTCTTTTAAAAAGAAATCTACTGGCAAACATGTGGCCTTAAATATTGTGAGTGGTGAATAAAAGTTTTCAAATGAATGAATAGATGTATAAGGGTGTGCCCCTTTTAGACTTTAACAATTTTGATGTCTGAAAGAGATGAAGAAAAAAATAATGAGACATATGGAAAAAAAAATGTTAAGAAAGCAGTCACGGAGACAATTCACTTGCCCTGAATAAAGTCCACTTCCTTGATTTGTGTTACAGTTATTGATTTGCATATGACCAACTGGAGAACTTTCAAGTTAATAAGTGGAAAACTCCAAACTTCAAAACTGTTTTGTGATTATTAGACAAATGTACATTGCTTGGTTATGGCTTTGCCAGCAGAGATGAATAGCTGGTTACTAGCCATAAGTTAGATTGTGATTGAGAAGGTGAGAGTCTGTTTCTGAACCAAGAAGGGTTGGTAGGAAAAAGGGCTCAGAGTTATGTGAAAGAGAGGATATGTTTCTTTCCATTGCAATGTGCTGCCTAGATGAGAAAAAACAAACAAAACAAAACATGAAAAAGGAGAAGGAAGGAGGAGGAGGAGAAGAATAAGGATGAGGATGAGGAGGAGGAAAGGAAGGACAAGGAAGATAAGGAGAATGCATACCTGTCTACAATGCTATCTTTAGCTTAGGAGAAAGGGAAGAAGAGCCTCGGTATTCAACTAAGAGAGCAAAACTAGAGAGCTTCTGCCATTCTTAAAGTAAGGCTTTCCTCCTTTCTAAAATAGTATAACAGTATCTCAGGATCTCCTGAACCTAAAGTGGGATGTGTCAGGCTCTATAGTTATCAAAGAGCAAGCCCAGCTTAATGAAAGAATGTTGCTAATTTTGTAGCAAAATCGAAAAGGTAGATTGACCCATGCAGCTATAATGCTATGCCCCGAGAGACGTCAATCTAGCATGGCCATGAATCTCTGGCTTAGCAATGGAATCAGTTGCTGAATGTTTTAAGACTGAGGGGCATCTCGAAATAAAAATTAATGGTAACACTAGTTTAAAGCAATCAACACCTACGTAATACTAATCTTAATACAAATTTTTGGAACTGTAAAATAAAAGACTTGGACAACATCCTAATAACACTCATGCAATGCTAAAAAAAAAAAAAGCAGGCTCCATCAGACAGCTATATATAGATTAATGCCTCAGTGGACAGTGCTGGGCCTGGAATTAGGAAGACTCATCTTCCTCAGTTCAAATCTGGTCTCAGACACTTACTAGCTGTATGACCCTGGGCAAGTCACTTAATCCTGTTTACCTCAGTTTCCTCATCTGTAAAATGAACTGGACAAGGAAATGGCAAACCACTCCAGTACCTTTGCCAAGAAAATGCCAAATGACCAAAGAACAAAAAAACACCAAAAAGGAGGAAGAAGTAGTAGACGATCTTAGTAGACGATCTACATAATAAGATGGTCAAAGCAAAACGAAACCAAAAACCTACAGAAATGATTTTACAGAGGACAAAAGAAAACCTACAAGAAAAAAAAAATAAAGATGGCCAGCTTTGAAAATAATGTGTAGTATTCATTATATATATTTTCTTGAAATGGAAATTTATTGCTTTATATTGAAGATTCTCTGTGTACATGGCAATTTTTTCTTTTCTTGTTTTGTATTTAAGTTTAAAATTTTTTTTAAATGATTTTAGAATAAGTAGATATTACTCCACTAAGCTATAGTAAAGATTAATAACAGATACACACCACAGGATTTTCTAATGAAGGGTTTCTTCACATTTTCTGTGTCATGAGCCCTTTTGGAGTGCTAGCACAGCCTATGGACTGCTTCTTATAACAATGTTTTTAAATACATAAAATATATGGAGTTACAAAGGAAACCAATTATATTGAAATACAATTATGAGTATACTGGAGAAAAAAATTTACAGACCCCCAGGTTAAGAATCCCTGGTATAATGTACCTCTAACAGAGGACTGACCAATGAAGGCTCAATCTTGAGAACATGGGCAGGGAGACCTGCATGAATGTTTGGTGAGGCCACTTCTGGAAATCTGAGATGATGGAGAAAGTGGTGAGCCAGCTCTCTCCACCTCAGAGAATTTTCTTTTTCTTCTCTTGTGTGTTGAAAGAAAAACCCTGTGGTTGGCTGTTGAGCTGAAACTGAATGTGAATAAAAACAAAAGGCCCTATCTAGCCAAAAGTCATCTTTTCCCCTTGCTGTGTTTGAGTGAGGAAGACAAAATACTTCAAGTTTCTGGGTGTGGTCAGTGAATGCATGGCCTTGCTATTGCTTCTGTTCCTGTTCCTGCTCGTAGGGAAGGAAGAATTGGAAACAAACCAGACTAGGCAGGTCTTGTGAGTTTTAAAAGAGTGGGGCAGGGAGGAGAACTGCCAGGGTCCAGGAAACTGAGGTGGATATTGGATTTGCCAGAAGCTGAACTTGGTAGGACACCAGTTTCAAGGAATGTAGTAGTGAATCCACCAAACAGTTGAAGGATGCCATGTTTGTAGAAATAAAGAGGCTGAAGATGACAATTCAGGACCTAATTTAACTTACAGAATTATCTGAAAGGGCCCCAGATATAATGATCAATTTAGATTATGCAACACATCATTACAGTCTCTAAAACTTAACCTAATAAGAGAAGACTTGGTGGTTAGAATTTACATCAGAAACTCCCTTTCATGGACTGAAAGACAAAAGATTCCCCTACTACAGATAGAGACACCAAAATATTCATGAGAACTCAATCAGAATTAGACTATTATCACAGTTTAGATTATTTCCCATGGCTGTTTGGTCAAAATATTGACCCATAAAAATTGAAAAACAGTTCTTAATAGGAGTGACCATACTGAATAGTCAAAACCGTCAAGCAACATGAAATACAGAACTTCCAAAATATAGACGTTTAGAAGACAATATCAAATTTGTGTGGGGCCAGGACAAGGTGCATATCATCTTTGCTGTCCTTTCTGCTACTGGACTTGTAGTAAGGATTGTTTTAGTGAGCCTACAGAGTCAGAAAAACACCTGTATACTTTTATTCTACTTCTATAATAACAAAAAAAAAATTATCCAACTGTGATATAGTTCACTGAATATTAAATATAAGAGTAATGGTAAAATATTTACTTGTTTCAGGATCATGTCTATCTGAAAAGTATGAGAAAGCTAGACATATCCATGATCCGTGCTACCAGGAAGTTAAATTGGCTTGAGCTTGGGAGTTCTGAGCTGCAGTGAACTATATTCATTAGACGTGCACACTAAATTTGGTATTAATATAGTGAGGTCCCAGATGTTGGAAGTTGTAAGGTTGCCTAAGGAGAGGTCAATTGGTCCAGGTTAGAAATAGAGCAGGCCAAAACTCTCCTGCAAGTAGTTGGATTGGGCCCATGGCTAACTCCTACACTTTCAGCCTGGATGAGATAAGGAAATCCAGTCTAAAAAAATGAAGAAAAATGACAGACAAAATGATGATATAATTATTAAAAAATAATAGCAAGACAGAGACTTGTCCCAGGAATATTTCTACTTGAACCTCATTGAAAAAAATGAGGATGTGATAATACTAAGGAGAATGACTCACATTTTTATAGCTCTTTAAGATTTATAAAGCATTTTTCTCACAACTCTTTAGAGGGATTTTTACCATTTAACAGACAAAAAAAACAAGGTTCAAAGAAGAGAAAATGAAACCTGGTCACACAGAGAGCATCAGAATTCAAAGCCAAGAATTCAAAGCCAGCTTGGGAAGCTAAAAGGCAATCTGATCACATCAATGGGGTATAAACAGAGGCAGAAAGATCTCAGAACAGAGAACAGCTCTGGAAAGGACCTTAGTATACAGGACACAGAATGGTGGCCCCTGAAGGAACAGAGAACAGAAAAGTTTAGGGCTAGAAGGGACTTGAAGACCTTTCTAGCATAACTCCCTTGTTTATGGTGATTACTTTGGAATGGACCCCAAAGGAGAAACAATTTGGAGCTCTAGAAGAGTTCCCCAGTTCACCTTCAAGAGATGCCATTGTTTAGCTCAACCCTACCAAAGACAGGGACCAGAAAATGGCTTTCCAATGAAGCCCACAAGTTGAAAGGAAGCATGATTCTAGCCTAGACCAGAACTGACCATTATCCCAAGCAAGCAAAGGGCTGACCTCTCAGATCCTCTGGTACGTTAGATTTGACAGATTAACACAGAGGAAGGAGAAGGGGAAAAAAATCTACTTATCCATTTTAAACCAGATGTTCCTGAAGCAACTGAGCCAAATTCCCCACTAACACAGTAATCTATCAGTTCTGTTCACATGACGGAGTCATTTAAATCCCCCACAATCACTTTCTTTGGCAGCCAAGGCTGGGTACTGAAGGATTGGCCAGGTGAATTTGGTGTAAGCCAATCCCAATATGCCACCAACAATTAGAAATGGGCAGCACTGAAACCCACTGTTTCTTTAGGGAATTGGTGAGGGAAGAGGAATGGTCTTCCTGCTTTAATAAGTGAAGAAAGAAATCCTTCCAATTAGAAAGTGTGCAAGGACACCATGGTAAAGTTCTGGCTTAGAGTGAGGAGACCTGGATTCAGATTCTGACTTTGCTATCTTGTCTTTGTCTATGTCGTCATTTTGAACAAGTTAGTTAATCTTTCTGGGCCTCAGTTTCACCATTTGGAAGATAAAGGGGTTTAAGTACTTAGACAATTTCCAAAGTCCCTTCCAGCCCTGAGTTCGAACAATTCAATTCAACAATAAGCATTTATTAAGTACCTACTGTATGCCAGGTACTGTGCTGGGATCTGTAACATAGACAATCATGAAACAGCCCCTGACTTCAGGAAGTTAGGATTCCCAGAGTGAGGTTAGGGTATATGCTTTAAACCATACAGGTGGCAGGGTCAGCATCTTACCACCAGACCTCTGACTCCAAATTCAAGGCTCTTTCTAATGTATCCCAGGTTAGAAACAGTAGAAAAACTTCCATCCAATATTGTTGTCCAGTAAGGATAGAAAGGAAAAGAATGTTGTTTGGGGGAACAGTAAATGGGACAAGATTCTGAAGGGGTCTAAGCTGATTATGCATTGCTCCCCTTCACACTTCTATCTTCCTTGTAGTTCCTCCATACAACATTCCAACTTTCATCTCTGTGCCTTTGTTCAAGCTGGTTCCCATTATTGGAATGTTCTCAATCAATTATCAATAAGCATTTAATAAGTACTTCTTATGTAAGGCCTTATGCTAAGTGTTGAAGATACAAAGACAATAGCAGAGTTCTCCCGAAACTCCTATCTTCCTTCCCATTTCAGGTCAATTAAACACTTCTCCAAAAGGCCTTTTCTGATTCCACCAATTAATAACTCTCCCTGCCCCAAACTCAGTGCATTTATTTTGTAGATATCCTGTATTTACCTAGCAGTTTGGTATAATTTGTTCCTCTAGTAGAATGTAAGCTCCTTGAGGGCAGGAACTGCCTCAATTGTGTATTCTTATCCCCAATGTTTGACAAAAAGAAGAGATTGAGAAATGCTTAGAGATTGACTCCTCCCATCTTATTCTGTCTTTTTCCACTTCTGAATATTTATTTGCTCAAGCTATCCCCCATCCCTGGAACATGATCCCTTCTCTGGCTTCAGAAATTCTCTTCCTTCAAGATCTAGCTCAGTCACCCGAAGTCTTACCTGATTCCGCTAGTTCGAAGTTCTTTCAGTCATTTTAAGTCATGTCCAACTCTGTGTTGACTCCTTTTGGGGTTTCCTAGGTGTAACAACACACCTGATTTAGCCAAGGGTCTTATCTCCAGGTATACTGAACACTCTATTCAATTCACTTTCAAAGCCTGGAGGCTCCTTGATAACTTCTCTTAAAGGGGCCTTACACTAAACCTACTTCCGATGGGCAGGTCCCTGCCCTTCATCTCAATTCACTTTCACAACTGGGAGGCTCCTCAAGGAGTCTCAGCTGGTGACATCACTGCTGGCGATGCCACTGCTGGCCTTCTCAATACTTGATGCTCAATGCTCTTTTCTCTTCTTCTTCTGGGTTCACATTCATAGCCGGGGGGGTGAGGGGCGGGGGGCTTAACAACAGCTACCCTGAGTCTTCTTCCAGTGCACCAAGAGTTCTCAAATGAAGTATCCTTCCAATGAGTAAGCCCCAAGATAGCAGTCTTCCGGCTTATATACACAGTTTACTCAGCATCTGATTGCCTCAGTGCAGAGCCCTCATGCATAGCCCACATGTACCTGATTGGCTCAGCCCAGGTGGGCAAACTCCACAGCTGACAGACCTATTGCCCAAAGGCATGAAAGAGCTTCTAAAGTTATCATCTAAAGTGCTACAGTTGTGGATTACCAGATCTTAATCCTTCAGATGTTTACAATTTAGCCTGAGGCTGGGAAATGGACCTCCCAAAAGGAAAACAATAATAATCCCACCTTGTTTGCCAATACACTTGGCTAAAATATGGGAGTGGTTTGCCATTTCCTCTTCCACCTTATTTTACGCATGAAGAAGTCGAGGTAAATCTGGATTAAATGACTTGCCCAGGGTCACACAGCCACTAAGTATCTGAGGCCAAATTTGAACTCAGGTCTTCCTGACTTCAGGCCTGGCACTCTATCTGCTACACCACCTAGCTGCCCCAATGTTTAAATGCTAGTTTAAATTGCTCTCCCTTAAAGTTTTCAGTGATTACCTTGCTTATAACTTGCCTTGTTCCTATTATATTCCACCTTGTAGTATAATTATGGATATCTATAAATAATCCCCAATAGATAAGATGTTCCTAAAGGCCAAAGATCATGCCATTTTTAAAATCTCTACAGCTTGACAGCAGAGTAGATGCTACTTTGTCATTTAATAATAAAAATATTTACAATCAATAAAGGTTCAAATTTGTGTATTTAAAAAAAGTAATAAAAAGTAATATGATAGAATAAACAGTAGTTCAAATCTAGGTTCTAATTCCACCTCTGATATTGACAATTTTTGTAACCTTGAACAAATCATCCAGTCTTCTTGAACCTCAGCTCCCTTGTCTGTAAAACAGTCTCTAAAAGGGGGGGGGGGATCACCTTTGTATCCCCTTGTCTATACAATGGCCCTTCCCAATCTGTATCTAAGTGCCTATGCTTACTCCAGCTCTTCACAACGATACTATGAGGGAAGGAGTATGAATATTATTATTATCATTTAAAAGATGGGGAAACTAAGACTCGAAAACATTGTGTGACTCTTAGGATCACACAGGTCTTCAGTACCAAAGTCAGAATATTTGCCTCCTAGACTAGGCTAGCTTTCTGAATTTAGCTGTGTTGTTTGCTCTTTGCTCATTCATCTCCATGCCTAATATAGCTCTATCAAGGCCAAGGACTGTGGAGATTCCACGAATTCTGCTGTTGTATGTGCCCAGGTGTCCAAGATCACTGGGATTAGGGCCACAGCTGGGAAATTCTATTGTTTATTACCATCAGTTCAGGGAATCTCCAGGAGAAGAGTCAATACTAGTAAGGTCATGGTCATGAGCAGGAAGTAGTTCCTCTATTATAGAGCCTGATGGGGGGAAAGGGGGTATAGGGGAAAAGTCTCTGGCCTGGAAGTCCAGAGGCTTGGGTGTTAACCTCTGCTTGGCCACTGACTCACTAGGTGACCTTGGAAAAATTGCTTCCTCTCCTTGAACTTCATCTACCCAATGAGGGAGCTAGACTCATATATGAGTTTTGAAATTCCTTTTAGCCCTCCCATCCTATGGCTTTTTTCCCCTCAAGTGTGAAATGTCATCTCCAGTAGCCAAACTTGCAAAGCTTCATTATTCTGCCATTCCCAAAATGACTGTTAGTGATGGTGCTATGGTTCAAACCCAGCAATAACCAGGAGGTATCTCACATCCCTAGGAGGGGTCTAATGTGTGACATTGGTAAAATATAAGCAACTCCCAGACCCTTGAGGTCTTATACCTTTAATTCATAAGTTCAGTCCATCCAGGTACAAACATGAGCTGCCCCCTCATGTCCCTTCACCTCTCAGATGCTGGTTATTCACTAAATACTAATATGGCATTCATGACAGTGTTGAATATTAGACTACTCTTGGATGGGAGCTATCTTTGGTCATTTCTAATTTTTTCATTACAGACAGTGAAGTTGCCACTGTAAATCAAATGTTATTCTAATATTTTTGATTGAAAGCTGTGAAATGGAAATTAGAATCTTTATAGTTGAAGGGATCTACTTTAATTATCTTACTTAACAGAAGGTAAAACTGAGTCCAAGAATGGGAGGTTAATGGGATTTAACAAATTTCTGATTGGAGCTAGAGAATGAAGCTTTATATCATAGAGGACCTTGTCCAATGTTTGGCCATTAACTCATTGTGTGACCAGGGGCAAAGCACCCCCTCTCTTGGACTCTCAGTTTCCCTACATGAAAATGTTCCAGTCGAATTGTCATCAAAATCTTCTCCTGGCCCTGACATTCTATGTTCTATTGTTGCTTTCAAATTTGATGTTCTAGATCCAATTAATAGAACAACAGAATCACACAATCTCCATTAGTCAGTCAATGAGCATTTATTAAGCACCTACTAAGTACTAACCATTCTGCTAACTGCTAAGAATCCAAAGAAAGGTGAAAGTCTGTGCTCTTAAGGAATTGGAAGGGACCTCACAGCTCATCCGATCTATCTTATAGCTAAATGAGAGTCCTCTATAAAGAAGATCTCCAAAAGGTGGTCCAAGCAGGTGTCTAATGTGACTTCCACTGGCCAGTCCTTCAGATACTCCAAGATGGCTTGTATCACTCCCCATCTTCATTTCTCCAGGATAAATACCCCCAGTGCCTTCAGCAACTACTCATTTGGCATGACCTCAAGGCCACCTTCTGTCCTTGTCACCCTTCTCTGCATGTTCTCCAAATTAAGAGGTAGGATGGTGCAGCGGAAAGAGTATCAGCTTTGGAGTCAGGTGACCTGGGTTTAATTCCCAGTTCTGCTGGTTACTAGGCAGCTAGATAATCCCAGGCCTGGAGTCAAGAAGACTCATCTTCCTCAGTACAAATATATGCTCAAACACTTACTACCTGTGGGACCCTGGGCAAGTCACCTAACCCTGTTTGCCTCAGTTTCCTCATTTGTAAAATGAGAAGAAATGGCAAACTCCTCCATTATCTTTGCCAAGAAAACTTCAAAAGGGGTCACAAAGAATTAAATATGACTGAAAATGACTAAACAGCAACCTGCCCTCAGACAAGTCATCTAAATTCCCATCATACATACAGTTACATGATCTCCAAGATCTTTTCCCAGTACTGAATCTATGCTCCATTCTCTGAACTGATTATTTAGCTCACCAACTAAGTGCCTACTGTGCCTGAGACATCAGGATTATAAAGATTAAAAACAACACACTTCTCTCAAGGAAGGTTTCAATCTAATGCAAGGATTTGGTATGCAGAGAGAAATGGGACACAGGTTAGAATGTGATACGTGCGCAGGACAGAGGCAAATAAAATGGTACAATAGATATAAGGAGAGAGGGGATCATTCTATCAAAGGAGTCAGGAGAAAGCTTCATGGAGGAAGTGGCCTCATGAATGTGGATTCTAAAGGAAAAGAAGGGTTGAAATAAGGATAGATAAGGAGGTGAGGGTTCCAAACCTGTGTGCAAGTGGGACAGGGGAAGGCAAGACTGAGGAATACCTAACAGTTTTCCAACAGAATATATGAAAAGAAGCAAAATTAAATAAAGCTGGAGAGAAGGTGGAAGGTGCTATATCCTAGGGTACTTTCCAACTCTTATGCTCCAAGGTCCGGCTCTGGCGCTAGCATTCTATGTTCCATATTCTAAGGACATTTCTCATTTAACATTCTATGCTTTTGAAGCCCCTCTACCTCTGCCATTTTATTCTTAACATTCAGGTCTAGATGTTCTAGTTCTCAGATCAGTTCTAATCTCTAAAATTCAATGCTTTATATTTTAAGGGCCTTTCCACCTAGAATGTTCTAACCTCTTTGTTCTAAGATCCTTACAACTATACCATTCTACCTTTTAAATTCTAAAGGTCTTTCTAGCTCTACCGTTCTTTCTTCTATGTTCTAAAGTCTCTTCTAGCCTCTAGCAATCTACATTCTATGTTTTAAGGATCCTTCTAGTTCGAATGTTCTAGGTTCTCTATTCCAAGATGCCTTCAAGCTAAGCTATTTTATGCTCTATGTTCTTAGGGCCCTTCTAGACTCTAATATACTGTGTTCAATATTCCAAGGACCCTAATAATTCTAATAGTCTATGTTCTAAGACCTTTCCTAGCTCTACCATTCCAAGTTCCATATTCTAAAGGCCCTTCCAGCTCAGATATTCTAGGATTCTATAAAATACTATTTCCCCAGCTCTCTCTGGCCACAAGTCACTGTGGGAGCAGTCAGGGCCTTTGTTTTCCAGGCCTCCTGGGGACCTGCTTAGAGTGTCATTTCAGCTGGCAGCCCTGGGCAGGGGACAAGCTGGTCCTGTCTGCTCTCTCCCACTTACCACGGCTCTGGGGCAGGGCAGGAGCACCGGAAAAATCAATCACACATTGGCCCGGGTGAAGAGGAGCAGAGCTGGAGACAATGGCAGCAGCAGGGAGGACCCCTAATGAAAGCCAGTCGTGAGTCCACACCTAGCCTGTCTAGACAGCACCTCCTGGGCTTTGATCATTGATAAACCGCTCTAAATGTTCCCAGGACCCTGTGGCGGGGCTGTTTACAGGCGAGGAGCGGGCGCTGGGCCTCTGGCCACTGCTTCCCTTTCAAAGCATGCATTTTCATCTGCCTGCAATCAAACCAGGACAGAACAAAGAGATGGGCACTTTGGATACAGGATCCTTATTTTCCTGTGATTAATATGGCTCCAAATTAAGGGTGAAAAACATCATATTGGCACCTGGAAAAAACTCAACCCCCAAACCCTCCAGAAAACCTTCTGGAATGTCCTTGTTACCCAGCCTTATTAAGCTGGGGTAATTGGATTACAGACTTAGCTTGTGAGAAAGCAGATTTCTTCCCTGGTAGTCATCATCTGAATCAGGGAACAATCACATTGTGAACTTGTGTGAAGCTCTTTTTGAAAGGTCTCAGGCACTTGGATATTATTGTTCATGTACTTCACCCTCTGGTTTTCAAAGATATCTCTGGTATATTTTGGTATGGTAAGTTAAGAGGACACTGGAGTAGAGCCCGGAGATGGAGTTTGGACCTTGGCTCTGACCCTTATTTGCGAAGTGACCCTAGACTAGTCATTTCCTTTCTCTGTGGTTCAGTTTCCTTCTCAGCAAAATGGAAATAATTATATCTACCCTACTTATCTTCCCCCCTTCTACCACAAACACCTCCTCGTTCTATTTTCTACATTCTCAGGGTAACTTCTAACTCCGCTGGGGTTGCTATGAGGTTAGCACATAGCAAACCTCAAAGTGCTATAAAAATGTCAATTGTCATTTAAATATTGTGTCTGTTTATCATCCTCTGTTTTCCAAAACAGTGTATAGAATGTTAGAGCTGGAAGTGACCAAGGGAGTTATCCAATCTAACCCTCTCGTTGTACAGAGGAGGAAACTGAGGCTTCTAGTTTTGGCACAGTGGACTGAAACTGAGATTTGGGTTCTGCCACCAACTTACAGTGTGACCCTAGGCAAGTTACCAAATCTCTCTGGTCATCAGTTTCTTCATCTGCAAAATGGACATTTAAAGTCCTGCCAAATATCACCTTACTTTTTAGAGCAAAACGTCCCTAATCTGTAAAAATGGTGGTGACCAACTTTGCATTACTTGTCACTCTGATTGTTGTAAGGCTTGTTTGGAATCATAGATTTGGATCTGCAAGGTCATCTTGGTCAATCTCTTCATTTTACAGATAAGGAAACTGAGGCACAGAGGTCATCAAGTCTGATCCCTTCGTTTTACAGATGAGGAAAATGAGGGAAAGATGTTAAGTGACTTGCCCAGAGTCACACTGGTTGGAGTGTGTGACACATGGGAGTCAGGAACTCTGACTCCAAATTCAACCTATTTTTCACTATACCCTGCTTGCCTCCCTGAAGGCATCCTTCATTCCCCCAGCTGGAAGTGATTTCTTCCCTCTCTGATCTTGTATCACTTTATTCTTCTTTAATGCACTTAATAATCTAATTTGTACTATACTTATTTCTGTTAAAGTCTTACTAACCTACTGACATTTTTTCCTGCACTTGACTTTAAGGAGACAGGAAGGAGGGGGTCCTATGTAATCAAAAGAACATTGGCCTGGATTTCAGTAGATAAGAATTCACGTCCTGACCTGACCACTGATATGCTGTATGACCTTGGACCCATTCTCCATTTTCTCCTCTAAATGGCAGTTTCCTTCCAGCTCTAACACTATCTTCAAACACTGCACACTTTCAAACATTGGATGTCTAGTATTCTTTGTTCTAATGTTCCTTCCATCTTTTAAATCCTGTATTCTCTGTACTGTTGTGTTGGCAAATGTTTAACGACCTATTGTCTCTCCGAAGAGCAGGACAAGTTTATTTGCATTTTGTCCTCCACTTTCTTAAGCCTTATAAAACGATAAATCACGTCTTGATCTGTACAGTTTACCTGTTTTCAGGATGTAAATACTCACGATATAATAACTGGCTCTTGGGAACCTCACTTACCCCCATATTCCAGCCCTATGCCCTGCACAGCTCCTAAAGTGGCATGGGAGAACCAGAGGTCAATTTGACTTTCCATGGTTCAGTAAAAGGATGAGGCTTTAAAACCTCCAGGTCCCACAACTGAGGTACAAGAACTATTATCTTTATGGCCAGAATTATTATCACCTGCATTGTTTTCAGACATTGGCTGGAATCTGAAAAGTTCCCACTCTGTATTCCACAATCTCCCATGAGCCTCTGGGGTCAATGAAATCAAACAGACCAGATGAAGTTTCTGAAGACCTCAGTTACAATCTTAGCTCTACCAGCTAAGTGATGCAGTGCAGAGAACATTAAATTTGTAGTCCAGAGGACCTGAATTCAAATCCTGCCTCAGACATGTACAATCTGTGTGACTCCAGGCAAGTTATTTGACTTCTTATTTGCCTGTTATTTCATCTCTAAAATGAGAACATTAGACTCGATCCCCAGAGCCCTTTTCAACTATAAAGCTGTGGTTCTATTCCATGTGCTAAATATGTGACCAAGTATAGGTCACTGACTAATTCTATGACCCTCCTCATTTGTAAAATGAGGCTAAGAATATTTGTCCTAATTTGCCCAGTGCTTAGCACAATGCCTGGAACATAGTAGGTGCTTACTAAATATTTCTTGAATTATTTAATTGAATTAATAAATTGTAATATGTGTTATACAAATGGAAAAAGTTTTTGTTCAAGGTAACTGGTGATGTCTGCTATTGTTTGGGCAAAAGGGATCTTTGACCTAAATTACAATCTAAGGGTTTATGATTCTTTGTACCATGTCACGTATAGGAGTAGATGGAGGTTGTTTCCTTCTAATGTGAAACATTAAGTCCAGTGTTTTCCTGCTGAATGTGTTTGGGATTTGGAAAGTGGTGAGATGAACAGGTTTGTAAAATTCATATGGGCAGGGCTCCTTTTCAATGTCTCTTCACATCTGCTCTTTGTCTGAGTCTTGACATAATACTGTGAGAAAGGCAAGACAAGGGTTATTATACCCATTTAACAGATGAGGAAACTGAAGTCCAGAGAGTAAACATAGAATACTGGAAAAGTACTGGATTGGGAGCAAGGAGTATTGGCTTCTGTTCCCCACTCTTCTGCTCCCTCACTGTGTCACCTTGGACAAATCACTCTTGAGTCTCAGTTTCCTCATTTATAAAATTAAGGGTGTGGGAACTAGGCAACTTCCAAGTTCCATCTGCACTACAACATTTGATGATTGATTCCATTATTGCACTTGATCTAAGTCACCAGATAGGCAGAGCCAACTTAAGACCTGGATAAGTCCCCACGTAGTTTTTCCCCATTGTATTATAGATTTAGAGCTAGAAGGAGCCTCAGATGATATCTAGCCCAACTCCCTCATTTTATATATGAGGTTAAAGAGGTCCAGAGAGGTAAATGACTTGCCTAGGTCACTCAGCTAGAAAGCGGCAGAGTCAGAATTTGAACACTGACTCTAAATCCAATACTCTCTTCTAGACCCTTCAATGGATGGATATTTGTAAGTGTGTCTATGTATACAGAGTGTTTATCCTTGTTATAAACTGAATGCCCACACATATATATTCAATTAAAGAATTCATTCTACAGGGTGTCCCAAAAGTCCTAATGCAGTTTTAAGTTTAAATTATATAATAATATAAGCACCTAGCTTGCTCCAGGCACTGATTGTGTGTGTGTGTGTGTGTGTGTGTGTGTGTGTGTGTGTCTTTGCTCAGGAAGAGACCTTTGTTCCAATTTTATTATATGTGAATTACTCTAAGCACTTGTGACATCACCAGTATGGTGAACTCCTGGTGTGGAAATTCCCTCCACTAACAGAAATCCTGTGGTTTAGTAGGTTAAGCTCTAGGAGGCTGTTTGCAGCAAACTTGGCCAGAGTCACACAGGTAGTGACTATTTGAGCTTATGCCTTCCTGACCCCAAGTCCATCATTCTAATCACTATTATTATCATGTAATTTTAATAATGTGGAAAATAATGTGGCTAGGTATTCTCATTTTCATAGACCCTATTAAGTACAGTGCTTTCTTTGCCAGTTGGATAATATGATTTTTTATCTAGGACTAGAACCAAAGTTGTGCTGGGAAGTGTTTAATAACCAGCTCTCCAGGAGGGAGGGGGAAGGGGAAATGTATGACATACTTTTAAATTGAATCGACATTGTTGACATTTTCTTCTTCAATTACTTAAATCTAAACAAAATAATAAATTAAACCCTGATTTGTAGATTTCTGAAGTGCAAATGCTCACACTGCCAGACCAGGATAATTCCTGCTACATATCAATGCCTGATTAAGGAAATTCTTGCTTAGAATCCATTTACATCTGTTTCCATAGATAGATACATATAAATATATATGTACCATGGATAGATCCTCATAATAGAGTGAATAAGCCTTGCCTGGAGTCAGGAGCCTGATCTGTTACTTTGGACAAGTCAGTTAAACCCCAGTTTTCTCATCTGTAAAATGGCAACAATATTCCTTATGCTGCTTCCTTCAGCCTCCCATCAGGAATGCTGTAAGGGAAGCTCTCTGTAAACGTTAAGGCACAATGAAAGTGGGAGCTAGTATCCTGTTTATGTTCATGACCACTTTTCAAAACTTCTTCTGAGAAACCAGGCTTCTATGTATTAGGTAGAAACCCACACCTCTTTGGACCAGACAGAGAGAAGATGCCTACTAGTGAATGATTCAGGAAATTGGTCCCATATCCATTTCTCTTCCCAAGATCCCGTACTCCTTTGAGGAGCGAAGAGATGATCAAAAGGTAATTAGTCCAGGGGGGGATCAGAGAGGGTTTGAGGTGGGGTTAGGACCTGATAATATGAGCTTTGAAGAATGAGGAGGATTTCAATAGGCAAAGATGCAGTGGGCAGAGGTTGATAGGTGGATGTTTGGAGAAGAGTATGTTTCAGGTATAAGGGATAACATATGCAAAGGCCTAAAAGTAGACAGGGTGTACTCAGGGAATGGTGAACAGCCTGATGTGGATGGAACAGAGGGTATGTGAAAAACAGAAATGGGAGGTTGGGCTGCTGTCAGATTGTAGAGAGCCCCAAGTGTAGTCTGGGACATCTATACTTTATTCTATAGGCAGTGGGGAGCCATTGATGTTTCTTGAACAGGCAAGGGACATGATCTGAACTGTGCATTAGAAAAACGAATCCTTCTAGGAATTAGAAGGAGAAGAGACTAGAAGGAAGAATCTATTAAGTAAGAAAGTCATTTGAAAACTCATACCTGCTCCCAAATTATCACAAATTACAGAGTTGAAGTGAATGACATCTCACAATATTTCTAATTATTGTTAAACACAAGTCTAAAATCATATTTCTTGACTCATAATAAAGAAAAGTTTTGAGAGAGCTATGCTACACAGAGTATCATAGTGTAGATCTGTATTTGTATAATAGGAGGCCTAGGCTTCAATCGTGGTGTCAGGAGCAGGTCAGCAGCATCAGATGGGCCCCAAGTGGGCCACACATGGGCTTCAGCATTTCCCAGGGAAGCAGGCATGTATTCCCCTGAAATGAAAACACTCCAGCTTCCAGGAAGCCTCAGAAGTTCTTACCACTGTTTCATCTCGCTGGAGGGGAGATACTCACTGGCTAATCTCCTCACTTGTTTATCTCAAACCCTTCAGACACCAGTGTCCCACAGACCCAGGTGGATGCTGATTCTTCCTGCTGCTGACTCTGCCGCCCTGTTATTGTGGGCCTGAACATTCATCTCCAATACTCATTAACTGTGTGATCTTGGCAGGTCCCTTCATTTTTCCAGGTCTCAATTTCCACATTTATAAAATAGGGATAATAAACTTCTTGCTGTCTTTGGAAGCCTTAAAACACTGTAGAACTATGAACTGCTATGATTACCTTGGCTGGAGACAGGGTTAGACATCATTAAGGACTTAGTCTCAGGCTACCAAATTTAGAGGGTGTTGGCAGTACCTCCCATCCAATACCCTAGAGGGATCTCCTCACCCTCTACTATAAGTAGCCTTCCCAGAAATGATCTTGATCTGGTGTGTTAAGGTCTCTGTGCCTTTCCTTCTACTTATCCAGGGCTCATTCTAGGCTGCTTTACCTGGAAGCCAAAATTCCTCATTACAGCTCTGGTAGATTATTTAATTTGGGAATCAATCAGGGTTAAGTGACTTGCCCAGTATCACACAGCTAGTAAGTGACTGAGTCCAGATTTGAACTCAGATCCTCCTGACTCCAGGGCTGGTGCTCTGTCCAATGCACCACCTAGCTGCCCCAGTTCTATTACATTATTATGCCATGGCTCTGATATTAATGGAAGCCTGATTAGCACTAAGTGGTATGAAGCCATGGCCCCACTGTACCTCACCCTTGTCACTCTCAGGGCATTCTTCACTGGGGGCCCAAGTTCTTCAGTGACTGAAGCTAAGAGGGCCTTCCTGGGAGGCACTGGGCCAGAAGCACATTCTTTACAAAAGATGAAAATGCTCCAAGGCATTTTATTTGGGGACAACAGGAGCAAAAAAAAAAAAAAAGATTCTGTTACTAGATTTTCCTTCTGGGGTCTCTTACTGGTTTCAGGGCATCACATTTCATTGTGCACAAGCCAACTTGTCTCCCAGTTCTTTAGCCGAGCAGTGTGTCGATCTTTTGTGCCTGAGATATTCATCTCTTTCAGAAGCCTAGGAGGAGATGAACTTTTCTCACTCCATCTGTAGCCTATTTGTAAAAATAAGGATTTCTCTCCATCATACCTGACATTTCATAAAGGTTTGTAAAAATGCTTTCCTCAGCATCTCAGAGAGGTAGGAAATGTAAGAATTATTGTCCCCATTTCACAGGTGAGGAAAACTGAGGCCTAGAGAGGTCAAAAGGCCAGTATTTGAGAATGATGGGTGGAACCTGTGTCTCTTTGGCTCCGAGTCTAGTACACTCTCTGCTCTGCTCAATTGCTTTGGAGTATTATTTTCACTTCCGGGAGTCGTGTTTTAGGAGGAAAGTTCACCAAATGGAGCCTAGAAACCAGGTCATGGGAGGTTTGGTTGAAGGAACTAGAGAAGAGACAACAGGAAGAATGGAGTTCCTTTTTTCTATTATCTGAAGAACTTCCCAGGCAAAAGAGAGATTAAATCTTGGAATTGGGAGACATGGATACTGGAACAGCTCTTACTAACCATATAACCCTAAACTTCAGTTCAATAAGCATTTATTAAGTGCCGACTGTGTGCCAGACGCTGCACTAGGTCCTAGACATACAAAGACAAAAACAAGACAGTCCCAGCTCTCAAGGAGCTAATATTTCATTGGAAGAATATAGCACATGAACAGATAGTTTAATATAAATTATATACAAATTGAATACAAAATAATTTTGGGTCAAGATGGAAAAAGGTGGGGAGTAGAAGGATAAGGAAAGACCTCTTAATTCTTCCCAATAAGTTGGGCTTAGCAGCTAAGGGTCAGGGAGCAGGTAAATAAGGCTTCCTTTGGTATTGTGAAAGCTAGGTGGCTCAGTGGATAGAGTGCCAGGTCTGCAGTCAGAAAGACTCATCTTCCTGAGTTCTGGCCTCAAACATTTACTAGTTGTGTGACCCTGGGCAAGTCACTTAACTCTATTTTCCTCAGTTTCCTCATCTATAAAAAGAGCTAGAGAAGCAAATGGCAAACCACCTCAGTACCTTTGCAAAAAAAAAAATAACAAATGGGGTCATGACTGAAAAAAATGACTGAACATCAACAAAAGGTGCCCGCTGTGTTGCTGGCATTGAGCAGAGAACAAGAGCATAAGCCCTTCTCAAAGGGCTGCATTGGCTTTCCTCTGGCTGTTTGCAGGCTATTTGATCTTCAAGGCTCTTTGAATGGTGAATGATCTGACAGCGTTGCCCACCATGGAGCCTGGCTCTTGTCTAGGAAAAGGACAAAAAGTTAGAAACTCTGATTCATCAAACTGTCTGCAAGTTGGATGAAGAGAAAAGAGGGGTGCTCTTTCCCAAGGATATTTCCTATGTGGACTCAAGGGGCAGGCAAGGTCATCTAGTCCCGGGCCCTTATTTTACAAATGAGGAAACTGAGACCTAGAGAAGAAAAAAACAAGATGGCAAAGGTCAGGCAGTAAGCTGGGGGTGGGGAGGGCATCAAGTCTGGAATTCAGAATGACCAATTTAGTTACCAAAGGGTGGTGGTTGATCAGTGTTAACCAGGGTAGAGGTCACTTTCTACTAAGTCCACATTCTCTCCTACATAGCAGAGGTATCAAATATAGAGAGAACACAGAGCTGATAGGGAAAGGTTTTTGTTTCATTTCGTTTTTATAACTAACATTTATATAGCACTATGTACCAGACATGGTACTAAGTGCTTTGCAAATATTATCCCTTTTGATCTGCACAACAGCCCTGGAAGATAGGTGCTGTTATTATCTCCATTTTATAGACGAGGAAACTAAGGCAAATGGAGGTTAAGTGACTTGCCCAGGGTGACAAAGCTAGTGTCAGTGATCTTATGTGAACTCAGGTTTTTCTGATTCTAGGCCCAGTGCTTTATCTGATATGCCACCTAGCTGTCCCCTAAACATTAGTAATAAAATATGTTGAATGCACTTCCCCACCTAGCTGTCCCTAATTAACAAGCTAGTTAAGACACTGGATGAGAGAATCAAGATCCAAAAATAACTTGACAGGCTAAAATAATAGACCTCTTCTCAAAAGATGACCTTGAAAGTAAGAGTTCTACACTTGAGTTTAAATAATAAATCGTATAAGAAAATAATTGAGAGATACAACTAAAAGGCAGTTCCTGAGTTAAAAGGAAAAAGAAAAAAACTCAAGGGTCCTAGTGCACTCCAAGTTCAGAATGAGTTGATATTTCAACATAGTTGCCAAAATCAAAATATTTCCTTCTTGGGCTGTATTTGTAAAGGGATAGTATCCATAATGAGGGACATGATGCTTTAGATCCTTTGCCCTAATTAATTAACGTAGCTAACATTCAAAGACCACTTTAAACTCTGCAAAATACTCGTACACATATTATCTCTATGATCTCAAGTATTATGTTCAGTTCTGGGTCCCACATTTTAGGAGCACATCCACAAACCGAAACATGACCATATGAAAGCAAACAAAGTAATCCAAAGACCAGAGGAAATGCTATTCAAGGATTGGTTGAAGGAACTGGGAGTGTTTAGGTCCAATAAAAGGAGGTTAAATAGACATGATCCGTGTCTTCTGAGCTGAGGCTGTCTGTGGCCTTGGAATCAGAAAATCTTTGTTCGAGTACCAGGTCTATTACTAGTTCCATGACCTTGGGACTTAACTCTGCTGAACCTCAGTTTCCTAATATTTAAAATGGGGATAATATTACCATTATTTGCTTTATAGGGCTAATAATGTGACTTTCTACAGAGACTATCTCTTATTTGAGAAAACGATCAAAAGTTTGACACTGTTGAGATTTAACTAAATATCCCAAATGGAAAGGCAGGATTGTGTAATGGATAGTGAGCCAGCCAACAAGACCTGGGTTCCGGTCTCACCTCTAACATATATTGGCTGTGTGTGACAAGTCACTTAGCTCTAAGATGCTATATTGCAGAGAAGATGTTAACCTGCCTTGTTAGAGGCAGTTTCCTCACCAGGGAGTGCTTCATATCAGTGAAATCATAGGTGCAATCCCAATTCCTCTCACTATCACAAATTGTAAGTAGGAAAGAAAGATGTTCCTTCCCAAGAACTATGTATATTAAATGAGATATTAGAAGGACATTCAAGAGGATTAAATTCATGAATACATGTAAATCACTTTGTAAAATGATTAATAAATGCTTCATTGATCCATGCATCCATCCATTCAATCATTCATAAGAGTTGGGATCTAGAGTGGTGAAGGGAAGATCCAGAAAGAACAAATCACAGCTCCTTGATGACGGTCTTCGATAGCCCAATAGCATGAGGATATCATCAGTGTGGGAACAATTTCCAATGATATATCTTAGAACCTTTTAATTCCTACTTAACCTGTGTAGTTCTTGCCCATATCTACTCAGAAGTTTGCCATAAAGGGTTCACCAAGAATTCTGGGACTTTCCTTGTTTTCTCTTGACAACTTGAGGAGGCCAAAGAAGTCCATTTGCTGATCCACCCTTGCTCCTGATATATCATTACCCCATCTTCCTTTCTGCACACACATTTCTTGGATGACACCCTTTATATATATAGAACCTTGTTTGCAATGTTTTGCAACCTGCTCACACCCACCATGAACCTCTCTATTCTTGGCTGAAACTCAACTTGAATTATTTGGTAACTATAGTGTTCCAAGACTTGACTCCATAGAATATCATCAGTAGACCATTAGTATTGACAATACTGCTTCAGAGAGGCCTTTGTTTCAGAGGGAAGTTTGAGGTCATTAAGAGAACTTTGCAGTTTTCTAAAGGCAAACTAGCACCCTTCCTCTGTTCATTCATGGTCCCTGATCCTTAAGTAAGATATCTAAGGAGAAGAGGAAGGAGAAGGAGACAGAGAGAGAGACAGAGAGAGAGAGAGAGAGAGAGAGAGAGAGAGAGAGAGAAGTGATAGAATCTGTATTGATGGGTGGGCTCTATAGGTTGTTCATTTAGCTGCACAATCTGGACAACAGGCATTTTTCATCTACTTGGTTATTACAGTGTGGATTTTTAGGGGGAAATGTTGTTCTTACTCCATATAGTTCAGATAGCAGAACTAGAGTGGAAGTCATGGGGATGTAGACCATTAACTCAGTAGTTCTATCTATAACTTTGGGTTTAGTCACTTCACTCATCCAGCTTAGTGAGTTCAGCTATAACATACACTGGGGTTCAGCCCTGTGGGCCTCAAAACATCATGATCTCTTGCAGGTATGGAAGGGATTCAGAAAGTATATGGTCTAATCCCTACTTGGGAGACAATGCTCTTTGGAATTTCTTCCAACAAGTGATCATCTGTACTCTGTTTGAGGATGAAGAGTCCATGAGCTGAAGCAGCTAGATGCCCTTTTAGACAGATAGGTAGCACAGTGCCAGGCCTGAAGGCAGGAAGACTCATCTTCCTGAGTTCAAATCTGACCTCACATACTTAATAACTTTGTGACCCTGGGCAAGTCACTCGTTTGCCTTAGTCTCCTCACTTGTAAAATGAGCTGAAGAAGGATATGGCAAACCACTTCTTTACCTTTGTCAATAAAACCCAAATGGGATCACAAGGAATCAGACACAAGTGAAATGACTGAACAATAAATAGTTCCACTTTCCTGAGCTGGGACCCTGGATGGGGAGGGAAGGAAGAGCTAATGGGCCCAACAAATGGGAGGAAAGGTGACTCAAAGGGCTCCTGTCCTCATATCCCACCTTCTCTTTGATCTCAGAGCATAAAGTACATATGGTCTTCCCTAAAGGAGGCTTTCAAGGACTCAGTGAGAGATTCCTGCTGAGAGAGAAATTCAATTTGGACTGTTATCAAAGGACACAACAGGCCAGAAGCCAAAGGCAAAATCACCTGGAAGAGAAGGGAAGAGCAAAGAAAGGGGGGTAGGGGGCAACCCATTCCTATTTTTATTGACATCAAGCAAATGATTTACCACTTAAGAACTTGAGTTAACCTGGGAGTCCAGAGGTCCAGGTCCTCTACCTTCTGGTGTCCAGTAATAATAAAAATGATTATGGATAGACGACTTGATAAAATAATGGCTACTTTCAGTATGATTTTCATTTCAACTCAGGCTAGTCCCCATCTGCCATGACCATACCTGTGACTTAAAGTAACAAGTGCAGCCTTTGTTGGGAGGAATTTAATTAAAATCAGATAAGCATCCCCAAAGCATTTCTCTTCCCCAGTGGCCCCCGAATGTGCCGGCAATTGCTGCTGAACAGGATCTGCCTTTCTCTTTGGTCCTGGGGGACTAAGGATGCATTGTGCAGTCTTATCTCCATCAGCCCCAGCTGTCATACAATCTCGCTGGAAACTGGGCCACCATCCCCAGTAGCCCCTCCCACACAACGGGAGGAGGTGATTTCTCAAGAGGAAGTGTTAAGAAGGACTCTTCTAGCAATAAGATCACCACAGGTGTGGAAAAATCCTGCCAGGTGTCTGAGAGAAAGCTTCCTGCAGGGAGTACTACCCCATCTTGAATTTCCAAGGGATAGAACAAAGGCACCTCCTCCCTCTCATTTATTAAAAGATTTTGTCTGATGTCTCCTTTGCCCTCAAGTTACAAGGGAGTTGGCCTGAAACTATGGAAGAGTTGGGATCCTAATCCTATCTCTGAAACTTATGACCTGTGTGTAAATCATTAAGCTTTCTATTTTTAAATTAATTTTTATTTTGAACTTATGAACTGAACAGTGTGGATAGATATAGATTTGGTAAAACTATTATTACCTACTATGACAATTACAATTGTATGCAATTTTATGATAATTATACCCACACTCTCTGCCTCATAAGATTGTTTTTAAGAAAGGGTGTTTCTAACCGTAAGGTATTAAAGGTACTTAAAGTACTAAAAAATGGATGTTGGCATTCTAGATGCCCAATGACACCATCTAGAACTCTTCTTTTAGGAGAGTAAAGTAGAATTTAGCTCAGTTGGCACAATGCAGTTCAACTGTTTTAGGCTGAACTTCACTACCACCACCACCACCACCATCTTAGGCTGAAGGTGGTGGATCTCTTGACACAACTTCAGATGTGACCAATATTGAGCATTCATTCAACTTTTCTCAATAGATCCAAAGGTTCAGAAGTGGCCCAAGAAAATTCCTGTCTCTCTTTTCTTCTCATCTCCCTTCTCTCTATCCCTCACCTATGTCTTTGTCTTTCTCTGTCTCTCTGTTTCCCTGTTTCTGGCTATCTCTATCTCTGTCTTCCTGTGTCTCTATCTTTATTTCTCTGTCTCCTGTCTTTTTGTCTTTGTCTGCCCTTGTTTCTATCTCCCCTGGCTTCCTCTTTGTCCTTCTGTCAGTGTCTGTCTCTGTCTTCCTGTTTCTATCTGTCTCTTCTCTGTCTTTCAGTGCCTCCATCTCTTTCTATCTCTGTATCTTTGTCACACACACACACACACACACACACACACACACACACACACACACACACACACCAAAGGTCCTCCTGCCATCACTTCTACTTCCAGACAGTACTATGCTCCATTCTTCTAGAAATATCAACACCTATTGCACTCTGCCATGATTTATGTTAAATTTCTGTACATCTTTTCCAATAGAGTGTAAGTTCCTCAAGGGCAGGAATTGTTATTTTTCCCTTTGTATCTCCCAAGCTTAGTAGACTGCCTGACAATTGAAGGATATTAGGAAATATTTGTTCACTAATTGATCTCCAAAATCAATTATAAGCTCCAAAAGGGCAGGGATATCATTTCAACCTCTCTTAATGTTAGTGCTTTTATCTCAAATGTATTCTGTTCATATAGTCTTTGTACAGAATTGCTTGCATATTGTTTCCCTCCTAATCCTTATAGGCAGGGATTGTTTTTGCCTTTCTTTATATCCCAATGCTTACCATAAGGTCTGGCACATAGCTGGAGCTTAACAAATAAATACTGGTTGATTTGACTTGACTTTGCATCCCAAGACTACAAGCAAGGTTCATATCCATAGTAGATGTTTAATACAGTTTTGGCAAATTAATTTAAACTCAGCTGAACCTCATTTAAGTAACCAAGCAACCTCAAAGCTGTATTGCACATTTCATGTACTGTACTCACTTAGATACATTATCTGACATAGGACTCAGTCTTCAGTCCTCTCAATGACCTGGAGAAAGATGCTGGGGGGCTTCCCAAGGTCCTTGCTTGTTTGATAAAGATTATGATCAAATTCATACAATGAAATGCCACTTCTAATTATAAGACAACCCCCAGGTTCCAATAAACTCATTTCCTAGATTAGTCAGTGTGAGAGGTTCACCCAGAGGATCAGCTAAAGATTCCTTGAATCTTAGTCTTGGAAGGAACTTTAGAGACTATTTAGACCAAAACCCTCTCTTCTGCAAATGAGAAAACTGAAGTCAAGTGAGATAAATTCACTTTCCCAATGTCATAGATATTGTGAGAAAAAGTACATCAAGACTGAAGATAGGAATAGATTTGGTTAAGAAAGGCTTTAAAAGTAACTTGGGGGAAGGCAGAAGCAGCTGGGGAAGTGAATCATGAAAAGCTTCACGTAGAATGTGACCCTTGAACTGAAGCTTGAAGTAAACTAAGGATTCTAAGAAGTAGAGGTGAGGAGGGAGTACATTCCAGGCATGAGAGAAAGCCCAGTAAGAAAATCATGGCAATAGATGTAATGTCATGTGTGAGGGAGTGTGGGAAGGGTAATTTGGCTGCTAGATCATGGACTATTTGGAGTGAAGCAATGTGGAATAAGACTGAAAAAAGTAAATTGAGACCAGATTATGGAAGATCTTAAAAGTCAAGGAGAGTTTATTCTTGATTCTATAGGTAAAAAAGGGAGTCATTGGTCTTTTGTTTCTGTTTTGTCCCTTCCTTCTTTCCTCCCTCCGTTCCTTCCTTCCTTCCTTCCTTCCTTCCTTCCTTCCTTCCTTCCTTCCTTCCTTCCTTCCTTCTCTTTCTTTCTTTGTGGGTGGAGTGATATGATCCAACTTTGGTCTAGGAAAATCAATTATTGTCCCATGGAAGATGGACTAATGTGGAGAGAGGCTTGAAGGGACCAAATTGGAGTCCATTGTAACTGTCCAAGTGAGAGGTGATGAGGACCTGAATTTGATGGGCAGTCACATTAGGAAAAAGGGGAGGTCATGTGCAAAAAAAATGTTGTAGAGATAAAAATGGCAAGATATGGCAACTGATTGGATACATTGAGCAAAGCAGACAAGGACAAGAATGAAGTTAAAAATCTGAGTGATTTACTGGAAGAATGATGAGGCCCTCAGTAGCAATAGGGAAGTTCATAAGAGGGATGTTTGTGGAGAATGATAGTGAATTGGGTCTTAGATGTGTTGAATTTGAGATGTCATTTATGGGACATCCACTGTACCCAAGAGGCAGTTCTCAAAATTGAATCACAGGAGAGAGTCTAGGGCTGGTCATATAAATCTTAGAATCATTTATATAGCGATGGCAATTGGACCCATGATTACTAATGAGATCACCAAGTAAGTGGGCATAAAAAGAAAAGGGAAAACTTTCCAGGACAGAACCTTGAGATATCCCTACAGTTAGGAATGATAAGCATGATAATCCAAAGGATCTGGGAAGGAGTCATCAGACAAGCATGAAGAGGAATGAGAGAGAGCAGGATATGCATATGTATATGTCTCTGTAAAGATATGATATATGATAAATTAAAATACATGTTATATTATACTAAACTATAATGGTGTGTGATACATATTATATATAATATATAACATAATATAATAATATAATGTGACATGATATGATGCAATGTGATGTAATATGATTTATGATATAATATAACATGGTATAATATTAACCTAGAGTAGTTCTAAGTGTGAATTTGATTACCATCTTCCAATATTTAAAGAGTTATAATCTCCAAGGGGGATTCTTGGACTTACTCTGCAAGACCCCAGACAGCATATTTAGAAACAATGAACAGGAATGACAGTGATTCAGCCAAATGTTAACAGAGTTGTGAAATTGGCTATGTGCCTCAGAAGAAGATGAGTTCCCTGTCACTGGAAGTGTTCTAGCAGAGACTATATTCTATTGTAGATAAGAAGCCCATTTCAGAGGACTGGAGTGGTGGAAGAGATAGGAGAATTACGTGTAAAATTATTGGAAGTTTCCCCAAAGATCCAGAGACATCTTAGAAATCAAAGAATATTGGAGTTAAAAAGAACCATAGAATACTGAGCTTAGAATATCAGAGCTAGAGATGACCATAGAAAAATAGAATTCAGAACAGAAAAAAACCTTTCAATTCAGAATATTTGAAATAAAAGGGAATTCAGAACAGAAAATTCATTCAACCATTCATTTGGCACCTATTATATGGGCAGCTAAGTGGTGCAGGGGATAGAGGACTGGGCTTGGAATCAGGAAGACTCATCTTCATGAGTTCCAATCTTCCCTCAGACATTTACTAGCTGTGTCATCTTGGGCAAATTACTTAATCCTGTTTCCCTCAGTTTTCTCAGCTGTAAATTGACCTGGAGAAGGAAATGGCAACCCACTCCACTATCTTTGCCAAAAAAAAACCAAATAGTGTCATCAAGAGTCAGACACAACTGATAACAACTGAACAACAACATGTGGAAACTATGTTTGGCAATACTTAAGGTATGATTCCTATACTCATATGGCTCCAAGCTGTAGCAGAAGGGATACAAAACACATACAAATATTATATATAATAAAACAACTACAGTGCATAAGAGAATGTGACATAAAGCAGAAGGCAGATGCCAAGTATTAAGTAATGTCAGAGAAAGGAAAGACCATTCATGAATAGAGGGACCAAAGTAGGGTTCCAGGTGGAGGTGGATTTTGAGGAAGACTCTGAAGAATGAAGGGGGAGGCGGTAGTCATTCTAGTCAATTAGAATGGTGTGAGCAAAGGCTAAAATAAAGAGGCATAAAGGCAAGCCATGTAGGGGTGTGGGGAGGGGAGGTCAAATGGTACAGCTTAATTGGATTGTAGAGTATATGAAGATATTCGTATGAAATAAGGTTGGAAAGGCCCTTGAAAGGCAGGTAAGAAGCCTGGTTTGGAACAGTGGGGAATAGGAAGCCATGGAAGCATTTTGAACATAAGTATAGTGTACTTTTAACCCATTCATTCTTTAAGATTTGGTTGTTTAATCTCCAATTAGTTTTTAATCTATGTTTAATCTATGTCCTTTATTAAATATAATAAACAGTAACATCAATATTGTTTTTAAAAGACTTTGAATAAGTCATTTTGACTATTATAAATACCTAAATTAACTATAAAGAATATATAAAGATGCTATCTGCATTTAGAGAAAAAACTGACAAATAGAAGTCTATATAGAATAATTTTACATAGATATCTATTTGTATCTAACAATAGCCATCTCTGAGGTGTGGGAGGAGAAAAAAAGGGGAAAAGACAGGGCAGGAAATGTACATGATAACTTTGTTGTATATTTAAAAGGAATAGCAAATTGTACATAGTAAATTTGTGCTTTCATGTGTAGCCATATTGTAGTATGTTATGAAAATGCTTGTTTTATTCTGTAAATAAAAAGTAAGTATGGTATACTCAGAATTGTTCACCATGAAGACTAATTTGGAAGCCGGTATAAAGTATTCTGCAGGGAGCAAGATGTTAAAGGCAGAGGGGCTCATTGGGGGTGTTCAAATGAAGAATAATAAGGGATTGGGAGAGGAAACTGACAGTGGGAATGAAAAGGATAGGATTCAAGGGATATTAATAGTGTTTATATGCATTTCCATAACATACTACAATATGGCTGCACATGAAAGCACACATTTATTTTGTATAATTTTCTATTCCTTTTAGTATTTACATGCATACTAGGGTGTTGTAAAGAATTCTACAATTGTTATCTCATTTTATTTTCACAAGCAGCTTAGAAAGTAGGTATCATTATTATTCCCATTTTGCAGATGAGGAAATTGAGGCAAATAGCCCCTTAAATGACTTGTCCAGGGTCTCACAGCTAGTCAGTATCTGAGGCTGGATTCAAACTCAGGTCTTCTTGGCCCCAGATTTAATACTCTATACACTATACCACTTAGTTTCAAATGACTAAGAGAGAATATTAAAATAAATAGCATTAAAGTTGAGAGAAACTTCAGGGGCCGTCCAGTTCAGACTCCTCAATTCCCCAGGCCTGTGCTTTTTGGTAAGGGGCAGACTCAAACAGAAGGAAGAAAATGGCTGGCAGGTGAGGGAGTGAAGGAGCAGAGATCCGATTAGGAAAACGCCAATTCAGATTGTGCTTCTTTACTCTCATAATTGTCCTCTGTTTTTAGCTGGCCAACTGTTTGAAATCAACACAATTCACTTAGCCATGTTCCTTATCAACTTGTAGACTTGGATCCCCAGGAGAGACCTGAGATATCACAGAGTCCAACTCTCTCTCTCACTCCTTCCCTCCCCCTCTCTTTGTCTCTCTCTCTCTTTCTGTCTCCCTCTTGTCGCTGTTTCTCTCTGTCTCTGTCTGTCTATCTCTGTCTCTCTGTCTCTGTCTCTGTCTCTCTGTCTCACACACACACACACACACACACATACATCTTTAGAAGCCAAAACTATGTCCAGTATCACACAGTAAGTGAACAGCAGAAGCAAGACTCAAACCCAGGTTTTCTGACTACAATGTCACTCCCCATTCCATGATTCCATAAAATCTCATTCTTTCACAGTATCCAGAAGTTAATAGTAATGATGATGATGATAAAGTATTTAATATTTCAAGATTAAAAAAATTAAACATTTCCCTTACCACAACCATGAGATAGATAGATAGGTAGATAAAATGTTTTATCTGGAGTCAAGAAGATCTGAGTTTTAAATCCAGCCTCAGACACTTACTAACTGTGTGACCTTGGAGAACTCACTTAACCACTGCCTGCTCCAGTTTCCTTATCTGTAAAATTGAGATAATCATATCACCTACCTCCCAGAGTTGTTGAAAAGCACAAATGAGGTAATAATTGTAAAAGTCATTTCTAAACTTCCAAGTCCTCTACTAAATGGAAACTTTTTACTTCAAGTGGTAGCATGCCCATCTGAAAAATGAGGAAGTAAAGGCTGAGATTGGCAAAATGACTTTCACATGACCATATAGAAAATAGGTGTTGAACACAGGTCTCCTGATTCCTAATCTGTCCTTCTTTCTCCTTTACCATGTTTCTTCCCAGAATATTTTGTGTATCAAATACATCTGCAGTGTATCTTGGCCTGCCAAGATGGCCAGAGTATGCCTCGGAAGATAACACACTTCCTCTATGTGAAGGTCATTGGTCAACCTATTAATTAGAGGATGGAAATTGTTGTTAGAGTCAGTCAATAGCTTCAGACCAAGAATCAGCTTCCTTCATACCCTATTGTTGTTGTTAAAATCTTATGATATTATACATAAGAGAGGTGCCAAAGTACTGAGTGAAACCTGACAGGGTAACGTCATTGCCAAAAGGGGAATTTTGGAAAACTACATTGAGGTGGCATTCAAAAGGAAGGTAGAATTCAGTAGATGAAGGGGTAAGAAGAGGGCATTCCAGAGACCAGGAATAGTGTATATTAAAGGCCCAGGGGCAGGAAAGTGCAGAGGGTGTTAGGGGCAAAGAAAGTAATCAAGTTTGGCCTGGGGGTAGAATTCATGGAAGAAGATGATATGAGATAAGACTGGGAAGCAAGGTACTACCAGACTATACATATACATAGTCTACCAATCAAAATCCAGACTCCTTATCTTGGAATCTGAGGCCTTCTAGTTGAAACACTACATGTGATGCCACATATATTTTTGATTCAATACTTCAAATGATTAGAGGTTTCTACAAATTAATAGAGGTAGGGTGCCAATGTATGTACTAATTCCTTCACATCTCAGCTACCAGTCCTTCATGGTTTCTTTGGCCAAAAAAAAAGACAAACAAAAATACCATTACACTGGTGGCAAAGAACAAAGATAAAATCCACCAGCCGGCAATGCCATCTGGTGATGGTCCCTGGTCCCTAGGTAATCAATCAATCCACAGTGTTTATTAAGCCCCTCTGTGCCAGGCACTGGAGATTCAAAGGCAAACTTTAAAGTAGTCTGTGTAAGCCTTGAAGGAGTTTATATTCTATCATGGGAGAGAACATGAAGATGCATTTATACTAAATAAATAAAAAGAATAAATATGAGGTAAATGACAGTAACTAGGCAGCACAGTGTGTATGGTACTGGATTCAGAGTCACAAAGGCCTGAGATTGAATCCTGATACAGACACTAACTAGCTAAGTGTCAAGTCACTTCCAAGCTGCCTCAGTTTGCTCAACTGGAAAATGAAGACAATCATATCACCTACCTCCTAGACTTATTATGAGGATCAAATGAGATAATAAAAGTGGAGGGATTTGCGCACCTTAAAGTTTGAGTGCTGTGTAAATATTATCATCATTATTAGGAGGAGGGGAGATCACCAAAAGTCTCATGTAGGCTTTGAAGGGTTCATAACAGGCACAGCTTAGGAGGAAGAAAGGAAATGGGCATTTTAATCTTTTATAAAGAAGATCTCATTTTATCCTTACCACAGCTCTAGGAGGTAGGGGCTATTATTATCATCCTTATGCAGTTGAGGAAACTGAGGCAGAAATGGGTTAAATGACTTGGCTAGGATTACACACCTAGGAAGTGTCTGAGGCTAAATTTGAGCTCAAGTCTCCCCATCCCCAGGGTCAAAGCCCTATCCACTGTGTTGCTTGGGTGTGTCTGAGAAGAGAGAACAAAGGAATTCTGAACTTGCAAAACAGACACAGTCCATCACTGGTCTCCTCCTCAAGGCTTTGTAGGGTCTCTTAGAGTTAGCATAGCATTGATGTAGCCTTCAATAACCGAGGTCACTGCTACACACCATGATGGGGCACTGACAGTTATTGTGATTTGTCTTTTGTTCTCAAAGAGGGCCATGACATCAGGAAGGAGACATCATGACTTACAGGTGAATTGAATTTAAATGAGATAGGATTGTGCAAAGTCACCAGCAGCTTCACTTTCTCCTCTGGAGCCGTCTGTGTCCAGTGGCCAGATACAGATCATGATGACTGGATACGGCCCTGGATGACTTGGCCTTTTAAAGCAAACGTCTTTTCCAAGTCTCAGTTTGTCTGAGGCAACACCCATTTAGTGATTAAGGCTAAGGAAGTGCTAGAGCACTGAAGGATGCTTTAAATGAAGGGCACCTACATCTTAATGAAAGGATAGCTTTTCGAGAACCAAGTCACTCAGTCTAGTCATTAACCCTGAGCAGGCTCTAGAAAATATATTCACTAAATCCCTTTCATCAGTTCATGGGTCTCAAAACTGGAAGACACCTCAGAAACCCTCTCATCCACCTTCCTCATTTTATAGATAAGGAAATTAAGGCCTATGGAGAAGTGACTAGTCTAAGGTCATATGGAGAGACAGTGGCAGAGCTGGCTTTCAAATTTAGATCTTCTGATCCAAAGCTGTGTTCCTTTCATTGATCTCCATTCCCTATGTCTGTTCATGGCATAGGAGTTCCCCTAGTCTCCCTATGATTCTATAGAGCTGCTTCCAAAGGGAAGACTATGGCAGTCTTGGGCCCAAAGTTATCTCCCTTCCCTGATTGAATTACCTTAAAGGCTGTCAACAAAATTTAATGAAAACATCACTGTATTTATTGGACATGGATCCTCCCTTGACCAAGACACCCCTCTCAGTGTGGCCCCCAAGAGACACGAAAATGTGTCTGGAAGCCACTGAGGCAAGGTGACTTCTGACTACAGCCCCATTTCTTCTTTTGTGGTATTCACAGCTAGCACAATTTAAGAACAAAATGGAAAGGGAAATTGTTCTGGAAATAGGTTTTTGTTTGTTTTTTAGAGTTCGCTCAGTCTATTTCAATTTTTCCTGCTGAGTAATGTGACTTCGGCAGAATTTTTCCAGCTCATAGATGACAGGTCTATGCTTTTCATCCTTCCCAGGGCTGCAGGTGCAGGACCCAAGCTCCCTGTTGTTTAGCTTTATACTCTGTGCCTCCCAGGGCAGTGGAGAAGAGAGCATTCGGTTACCTTTCAAGGGCTGCAGAAATGGGCGCTTTCCTTCTGATCTCTCTGTTATTATATCTCATCAAAGAGGAGGCTAAGAACGATGCAGCGGAGAGAGACACAGCCAAGAGGCCTGGGCTCTGGGTCTTGCTCCATCACATCCTCTCTCGGTGACCTTGACAAATCACATCTCCTTGGTGGCTGAGCTTCTTTTTCTTCATCCTTAAAATGGATATGAAGGAAATAGTACAAAAATAGAAAAAGAGTCTCCAATTCAGGAAGACCTGAGTTCAAATCTTGCCTGTCCCATTCTGGTTGCATGATCCTGGGCAAGCCACTTAACCACTTAGTGCCCCAGATTACATGTTGCAGAGCAGTTATTAATCTACATGGGGGGGCACCTAGGTGGCACAGTGAATAAAGCACTGGCCCTGGAGTCAGGAGGACCTGAGTTCAAATTTGGCCTCAGACACTTAACACTTCCTAGTTGTGTGACCTTGGGCAAGTCACTTAACCCCAACTGCCCTTCATTCCCGCTCCAAAAAAGCAAAAAAAAAAAAAAAAATCTACATGGGAAGTTTTTTTTTCCTCCACCATGAGTTCCCTATATTGCCTATAGCAATGAAATAGACTCAGACAAAAACAAAATGAAAATGATATTCGATGGTTTATTATTTATTGTCTTTTTATGAATAACCTTTTATTAATTTATAAATTATTGGTTGCCTTTTTATTTATTAATTTATTATTTTGGGGGTGAGAGCACACAGCTGAGGCAGCAATACTCATTCTACTTGCTGTACTGTGTTATTGTGAGGATTAAGTGAGCTGAGAATTCAAGTAGTCTGCAAAGGTTGCACAGCCAATCTGTTCCAGAGGAGAAATTCTAACCCCACGTGTACCTGACTTCAAGGCCAGCTCTCCTTCAGACTTGCAAACAGCTTTACATTTATTATTTCATTGGACTGTGTCTTATGCTTGGTAATGTACCCCATAAATTCTAGCTGTTATTATTCATTATCCAATTAACCAACTATTCATTAAACACCCACTATGTGACAGCCAAAAGTCAACAATCGTTTAAGAGCTGATTATATGCCGTGGTACTGTATTAGGTGCTGGAGATACAATAAATGGGACAATCCCTACACACATGTAGCTTACATTCTATAAGGGGAGACAGTAAATACGCATATAAGTATGTGCTAAAAAAAAAATCCCTCTGGCATTCAAAATCCTTCACAACTTGGCTCCCTCCTAACTTTCCAGTCTTCTTACACCTTTCTCCCCTCCATTCACTGCAGGATCCAGAGACACTGGCCTCCTGGGTGTCTAGGTATTGTCACTGGCTGCCCCCATACCTGGAATGATCTTCCTCCTCTCCTCCAGTTCTTGCCCTCTCTGGATTCCTATAGATTCCAGCTAAAATCTCACCTTCTATGAAAACCTTTCCTGATTCCCCCTTAAAGCTAGTGCCTTCTCTCTGCTAATGATTATCTCTGCTTTATCTTGTGTGTAGGTTCTTTGTACATAGCTGTCTGCATGATGTCTCCCCCATCAAACTATAAGGGGCTATCTACTGCCTTTCTCTGTCTCCCTGGAACTTAGAACAGTGCCTGGTACATAGTAAGAGCTTAATAATTGCTTGTTGACTGCCTGAAATATAAAGAGAATAAATCCGAAATGGGAAACTACAAGGTAATTTGTGAGAAAGAACACTAGCAGGTGACATTCTCAATCGTTAAGTTGAACACATTATAGTGTTTAGTAATTGATTGGAATTCAATCACACCCTGCCATCTCTGGTACTATTCTTTCATTATTGAAGTCATAATGTTTGTTTATTTGCACTGAATGGCTAGTATCCCCTACCTAACTATAACTTTCTTAAAAACAGGACTATGCCACATGAGATTCAAAAGCATTTATTAAATGCCTACTTTGTGCCAGGCTCTGTACTCAGTGATACAGAAATTACTTGATGAAATACCAAAATCCTGTACCACAAATTATACTAAGTGCATAGAACAGATAGAAAGTGAGATCTCGCAAAGGGAGAAAGAAGTCACTTCTTCTTCTCAGGGGGTAGAAGCAAGGCAGATGGGAAAGCTTCAAGGAGGAGGTGGAACCAGAGTTGAGCCCTAGGAAGTATTCTGGAGGTAGAAATGAGGGCAAGAAGGAGAAAGTTCTGATTCAATTCAACAAATACCTATTAAACTACTACTGTGTACAGAGCATTGTCTTTAGGGAGATGCAATGTTTAGATAAGATATAGTCCCTTAACCCCTAAGGGCAACTAGGTCTAGCACTGGATACAGTGGCAGCCCTGGAGTCAGGAGGACCTGAGTTCAAATCCAGTTTTAGACACTTACTAGCTGGGTGAATTTGGGCAAGTCACTTAACCCTGTTTGCCTCTTATAGAAGTTCCTCTTCTATAATATTAGCTAGAGAAGAAAATGGCAAACTACTTCAGTGTCTTTGCCAAGAGAATCCCAAAGGGGGTCACAAAGAGTAGGACACGACTGAACAACGCTCTTAACTCCATTAAGCTCACAATCTTGTAGGGGTAGAACAAACACAAATCACCATAAGATACAATAATGCATGTTGGGAGTTGCAAAGTATGGGATTTGGAGGTGGAGTGTTTGTGGAATGACATTAGTGATGAAAGTTCATTAGTGACGGCGGGAGGAAAGGGGAAGGATCTCTGCAGGAGGCTGCATTTGAAATGGTAAGAATTTCAGCAGTTAGGAGACGGTAGACTAAAGAAGGTTGGTGGAGTTTATAAAGCAATGAGGGGGGGTTATGAAGAAGCCACTTCAGGTTAGAGAACGGCATGCACAAAAGCACAGAGGTGGGAAAGAGCCGTATAAGGAACAGTCACATGTCATGGACCTAAAGCTGGAAGAGACTTGAGCAGCCATCTAGTCCACTTTACAGATGAGGCAACTGAGGCTAGGAGAGGTTAAGTGACTTATCTGAGGACATACTTGCCTCATGCATTAGAAACAAGATCTGAATATAGGTCCTCTGACTTTGGAGTCATAGTTCTTGCCCAGAATGGCAGAGATGAAATAGATTGTTGTGTACAGTAAAATTGGAAAGGTATACTCAAATACTTCCTGAACGGTCTTGTGTTGTAGGGTAAGAAGTTTACTTTTCATCTACTAAGGAATGGGGACCCCCAAAGTAAACAATCACCTCTGCCAGCTTCTTACATTCTACTCTTCTCTATGCATGTCATGATGCAACCATTTCCTTCCTATATATAACACTCTGTCCAGAGACATTCTAATAGCACCTTTTCACTCTCTGTTCCCTATGCCTGTCCCTTCCCTATGAAGTGCTCACTCTTAGAATCTCTGGATGCCTTTCCTGCCCTCCAGAGGGGTTCTCTCAGTCCAGTACCACCCCCTCTAAGGCTCCCTTCTATCTACTCTGCATTTATCATATATATATATATATACACACATTTATACACACTCCTCTCTCTGTCTCTCTCTTTCTACACACACACACACACACACACACACACACATATATACATATATAGTTTCCCACATTGGAGTGTGTGTCTGTGTATGCACATATATTTATGCATACATATGTGTGTATATACACATATGTATACATATATGTATACACTCATATATCAACACATACATACACATATGTGTGCATGTGTGTATATAAGCTTACATTCTATTGTGGGAAAGGATAGATAGATAGATAGATAGATAGATAGATAGATAGATAGATAGTTAGATTTCCATATTAGAATGTAAGCTTCTTGAGTGCAGGGACTGATTTTACTTTTTTTTTTTTTGTTTCCCTAGGTCTTAGCACGGGACTTAGCTTGATACATAGTAAGATCTTAATAAATGCTTGTTTATCAACTGATTGATAATAATAACAATTCACATTTACATCATACTTCACAAATTGCCCACAACAACCTATGACGAAGGTTGTTTTTCAGTTGTTTTAGTCTTATCCAACTCTTCATGACCCCATTTGAGGTTTTCTTGTCAAAGATACTGGAGATGTTTGCCATTTCCTTCTCCAGCTCATTTTACAGATGAGGAAACTAAGACAAACAGGATTAAGTGATTTGCCTAGGGTCACACAGCTCTAGTCTGAGGCTGCATTTGAACTCAGGTCTTCCTTACTCCAGACCCAGTACTCCATCCTTTTCCCCACCTACCTGCCCTATGAGGTAGGAAGTATAAATAAAATTACCCCTGTTTTATGGAGTAGCAAATTTATATCTAGAGAAAGGAAGTGGGATGGGCCCAAGGAAACATAATAACTGGCAGATCTGAGTTTGGAACCCAGCTCCAGAATTCAAATCCAGAGTCCTTTCCCCTAGACAATAATATCCTCGTATATTTTAAGAAGACAATCCTAGCAGAGATGCAAAGAATATATTCACAGGTGAGAGACAGACTATAAGTAGAGAAATTGGATAAATTTCTAGTCTCCATCCCCCCATAGCATCTGACCCAGTGCCTCACGCATAGTAGAGACTCAGTAAATCCTGACTGAGTGAAATTCATGCCATTAACCAAACTCTGCTATTTAACCTCAAGAATTTTGCTCTTACTTTCCTTACAAAATCCTGTCTCACTGTGAACACAAGTAATTCCTCCCCATCCCCTCCAAAACCACTTCTTTCCCCCATTATAATAAATAGATACTCAGGAATAATTTTCAACCCATAAACCTCAGGATTGGAAGGGCTGGAAGTTCATGAACCCTGGGATAAGAACCCCTGTTATCACCCAACCTTTTCATTTTGGAGGTAAGGAAGCTCAAGTCCAGATTGGGGCAATGACTTCCCATAGTCCCACTGTCAAGTGGTAGCAGAGATATGACTAGAATCTAGGTCCCCTGACTCCTAGGGCAGTGCTCTCTCTGCCCATATGCCAACACACACCAAACTTCCCCATCCAGAATTTGTCTTGTTAAATGTTTCCCCTGTTCCTTTCTGGCCTAGTTTTTAAATTATAGCCCAGTGAAAAATAAATGTTTACTGGACTGTTTTTTTAATCAGCAACCCACATGTGGGTGACTTAGAGGGCTTCTCCAATGGCCCCACTGGTGGGGCAGCTTTGCTATGGAGCTTTTGTCCTGTTGCAAAAGTTTATGACCACGCTATTCATAATCTTATTGGTGATTATCTGACTGGTGTGGACAAGAGCTGCAACTAATAACTTAACCAACGACTTTGCCCAATGGAAAAAAATCAATGGACTTTATAATGAGTGCATGTCTTAATAGCCACAGGGCAGCCACTGACTTTGTCATTAAAGACATTCTAGCTTTTATTAATTTATGTTTTGCCTCTTAAAGAAAAATCCATGCACGCAATGACTATCGGGGAACACCTCCGGCTTCATTTGCTTTTCAAATCGATCTAAATTATTCAGGTTGACTAATGAATTTGTCTTGTCCAGTGGTCCAGAGGTTGTCTAGACAGATTTCTAAGAGGCAGAATCAAAGTAAATCCTACAGAGCGAATGGAAATGTAGTCGTCTGGCTGAAAATAACAATGATAATTATGCTATTTCCTAAAGAGAAGATTTTCTTGGCTAAGGCAGTGGAGAAAAGTGATGTCCACAGGCTTAGAAATTCAGGGCAGGGTGGTGGGAAGAATGAGGAGTGGATATTCTAATTGAGTTACACTGTAATGTAAGGCCCTAAGAATATATAATCATAGAATCCACAGTGTTTCCTGGGATGAGAACTCTGGTCTCCAGAACTGCGGAAAATATGAATATTGTGATTTTTTTTTAAGTAAGACAAGAAGGTGACAAAAAATAAATGAAAACCAAATGAATGAGTATTTATCAAATACTTACTATGTATCAGATACTGTAGAAGTCTCTGGGGATACAAATACAAAAATGAGAGTGTTCTTACCCTCAAGAAGCTTGCATTCTAAAATGGTCATAATAGTGGGTTAGATGGCTTATAAGGAAGAGGGGGTCACTGGAAATAGAAGGATTGTGAAGGATTGTGAATGAAGCCATGGAACAATGGATGGATGTGTCCTTTTCCAAAAGTAACACTAGTATTGCTTTTATTAGAGATCCGGGGTAATAGGGACAGTATAGTACAATATATAATATAATATATAGTATATAGTAGAGCAGAATTTCCAATAATTTCTACTAACATGAATGATATAACTTAAAATAAAAATCTGGTGCCCAGTGTTATTTGCCCCATTGTCTACTAGTGGTGTGACCTTGGGTTAGTCACTTGGTAGTCAACTAAATGCTAGTTTTTTTTCTAATTTCTGTAACATGAGAGGGTTATGACAGATGGCACTTTAGCAGTTGTGCTAGATAATAAAAATAATGGATAACACTTATACAGCATCTACTATAGTGCCAGGCACTGTGTTAAAAACTTTACAAATTTTACCTCATTTAATCCTCACAACAACCCTGGGAGGAAGGTGCTGTTATTATCCCCATTTTACAATTGGAGAAATAGAGGCAAACAGAGGTGAGGTGATTTGCTCAGGGTCATAAAATTAGTAAGTATCTGAGACTGGATTTGAACTCAGGTCTTTCTGAGTCCAGACCTGTCACTCCATTTGCTATGCCATCTATTTCCTTAAATATAGGTGCTCTCTGAGATAATACATATCACTGTAGTGGGAAATGCACTTATCAGGCAATCAGGAAAACGGAGTCTAGTTTTTCCACTGAAGATATGACCTCGCCCCTCTGGGCCTCATTTTCTTCATCTTTAAAATAGCCGGGTGCTGTTTAACATTCTATATTCTGAGGTCTCTTACAATTCCAAAATTCTGTCTTCTAGATTCCCAGGTCCCTCTCTAACACTCAGTTCTAAAATCCCTCCCAGCTCAGTTCTTCAATGTTCTAAGGTCCGTCCCAGCTCTGACATTCAATGTTCTATGGTCACCTCCAGTTCTAACGTCTAGTGATCCAAGATCTTTGATTTCAGACACATTCATCATTGCAGTGACGATTCCAACCAGACCACGTTGCATATTTAATCCTTTAGATTAAATATGTCTCAAAGAAAAAGTCTGATCTGAAACACTTATTTTACGTCCAGACGTGAGACCATGCAAACAGCGCCAAGAAGAAGAGGGAATTTGAGACAGGAGAGGAGCCTGTGAAATATACTTACCCTTCCAGGTCCCCGTGATTCATTCCTTGGGGTTGTTAAAAGAAGCACTCCGGGCATAATTGCTATAATGGTGCTTGGGGAGAAAGAGACAATCTCAAAGCTAATCAAGTTCAAGACCATCCAGGTCTTTATAGATTAGAGACAACAATTTGAATTGCTCTCAGAAGTGTCTAGAAATTCAATGCCGACTGCCTGGCACAGATGTAATACGTGCCGTCCAGTCAATGCACTAAAGAACAGTAGAAAGTGGCTGGGTTGGGTAGGCTGGGTTCTGCCACTAACCACCATGACCTTGGAAAAGTTAATGAACCCATCTAAACCTCAGTTTCCCTATTTGTCAAAAGGGGAAAACCCTGACTTGTTCTTATGGTTATAGTAAGGATGAGATGAAAGGATGATGAATAGGTTTTTTTCTTAAGTGAGAAATGCTAGCGAAATTATTCTAGAGTAGCCAGCCTCTCAGATGATCCCAAACTGCCTAAATGAAACATCGTTATTTCATTCCATTTCTAGATTCTAAAACGTGAGTCTTTGTGATGTGTTCTGTCATAGGTGATGTCTCTCTCTAGTGAAGTCCAAGGAATAGGAAATTGGGATTAAATTTAACTCAGCAGGGATCACAAAATCGTATGTTTTAGAGCTGGAGGGGCCTTAATAATCAGTCCACAATCCTACCATTTATGGCTTGGGGAGGCTACAACCCATTGGCATGGGCAGCTACAAGCTATATCGGGCTATAGCACTACTTCAGTGCCCTGATCCCAATAAGGACCATCCGACAGAAATCAAGATTTTTAGCTTGGTGATGAGAAGACTTTGGGAATGTTAGGAGGCTTCTCTTACCCAAAGGCTCTTTTTTTGGTGGAGGGGTGTGGAGGTGGGGTTTGGCATGTTTTGCTTGAACTCAAAGGGCAGAACTAAGACTACTGAGCCAAAATAACAGCTACAGGAAGGCAAAATTCAGGATAATAGAAGGAAATTCTAATAATTAGAACTGACCAATAAATAGGATGGCTTGGGAAATAGTGAACTTATATTACTTGAGGTGATTCAGCAATGAATCTGGTTAGGGTGACAAATCTCACATGAATTCAATAGAGTGGAAAAGGTGCTAAGTTTGGAGTCAGGAAATGCTGAGTTTAAATCCCATCCTAGACACACATTTGCTCAACTGCTTTGGGTATCCATTAGTTTCTTCACCTGGAAAAAAAATGAAAGGATTGATTGGCCTCCAAGTTCCCTTCTAGTTCTGAATCTGTGATCCTAAGAAATGAATTCAAGTCCTTCTGCCAGTCAGTAACTAAGTGACCTTAGACAAGTCACTGCCCCTTTTTGAGCCATGATAACTTCATCTATATAGTGGGGATAATAATAGCTGTACTAACTTCTTGATAGAGCACAACACTAGTCCATCAGCAAACATTTATTAAGCCCCTACCATGTGCTGGGGGAAACAATGAAATAATGCATCTAAAGCACTTTATCAACAATGAAGCCCTTTAGAAACGTCAGCAGCTATTAATCACTTAGAGAACAGTAAAAGGTATTAGGTGACCTAGGAAGACATGTCTACAAGTGTTCAGGGAAAGGAGAGATTCCATCCTGAGAAGAGGCTTCAGAGATTGTGTTGGGTCAGAGGATAGGGAAGATAGGCAGTTGGCCACCACAGTAAGAACTCTCATTTCCCTAACACTTTAAGGTTTTCAAAGTACTTCCTTGACCATAGCCCTGTGAAGTGGATAGGGACAATGTTAGGCATTGACACTTGGTGAAGGATCAAGAGACCCCCACAAAGGGTCCACCATTGCACAGGAAGTATGTGACTGGATGCTGGACCAGAACCCAAGCACTCAGGACTCTGAACTAACAATTCCCATTTCCATAACCCTATTCAGTGCACAAAGCACTTTCCTCACAATAAGCCTAGATAGTATAAAATACAAAAGCTCCATTTTAGATATAAGAAATAATGAGACCCAGATGGGTGCATTTACTTACAATGGCTAGAAACAGAGACTCAGTATCAGTTAGTCCATGAGCATTTGGTTATATAAAGAAGATGGAAACTGAGGGCCAGAGAGGAATGTCTATTTATAGAAGTCCATAAAAATGTAAATATCCGAGCCATATCTTCTTACTCCCTCCCTTTCCATGGCTCTTTTCATTCTGTATACTGCTTCTAGGTCAAAATTTAGCTCATTGGTTTTATACAGGGTGCTAGGATTACAGATTATGAGCTGGAAGGAACACTGGAGGTCATCCATGAAGTCCACCCCTCTCGTTTTTATATACGAGGAAACTGAGGGATGAAGTCACTTAAAGGTAACACATGGGTTTTTCCCTTTTGTTCTGATTCTTCTTTCACAACATGACTAATGTGGAAATATGTTTAACATGATTATACATGCATGACCTATAGAAGATTGCTTGCTGTTTTGGAGAGGGTGAAAGGGAGCGAAGGAGTGAGAAAAACCTGAAACTTGAAATCTTATAAAAAACGCTTGTTGAAAAGTATCTTTATATGTAATTGGAAAAAAATAAAATGCTATTTTTCAAAAAGGTAAAATATGGCAGAGTTGAGATTTGAGCCCTTAGTACCCTGACTCCAAATTGTGTGTGTGTGTGTGTGTGTGCAGCATCCCTCCTCTGAACTTTATTTTGCAACACCTAGTGTCTTGGGTGCCTAGCACTGTGCTTTGCTCGCATAAAAGCCTTAACTAGCTAATCTGTTGCCTGCGGCTTGTGTTGAGGCAGAGATGCCATTTCCAAAAGCCTGGCTTCAGAAAGCAGAGAATGCCCAGTTCTTATTTAATTAATGACTACAGATTGCCTTTGCTGTTTAAATATATATCGAGTGTGCTCTATTACCAAAGACTGTAGGCTTTCTAATAATTTTTGGCGCCAACGGCCTTAATGACTCTCAGAACTTCCCTCTGTGCCAGTACGGCTCGAGCACTCTATTTATCAGGTCTGAAACATTCATCATTTCCATCCTTGGGTCGATCAATACAATCTACCCGGAGAGAGTACACAGCCACAGAGAAGAAACCAAACGAAATCTATCAGCCTTGTCAGACCAGTGACATGTGTGGCCCACATGTTATCTCCTAATGCCTTGTCCAATTGGGATGAGAATCACAACAAGAATGACAGTCATGGGACATTTCTGCAGCATATTGCAGCTTTGTCACAAGCACTATGTGAGAAAGGTAGGGAAGCATGATTATCTTCATTTCAGGAATTGAAGCATTCTCCTCTTTAACCCAGCTAGGCAATTATGGCTTCTTGTGGAAGGGAGGCAGGGATAGTGTGGCTGTGGAAGGGCCTTACATAGTGCAGGGGCTTAATATGTATTTGTAGAATTGATTTTGATTGGTGGAAATGGCATGGCATGGAGGGAAGAAGGTTATATTTGGAGGTAAAGTCTTGGGTTTGAGTCCGGGGTTCCCTATGTGGCCTTTAGCCCATTAATTTCCCTCTCTTAGTTTTAGGGGAGTCAGGTGCTGAAGTGGATAGAGGGCCAGGCCTAGAATCAGGAAGCCTTATCTTCCTTAGTTCAAATTCAGCTTCAGATACTTACTAGCTGTGTGACCCTGGGCAAGTCACTTAACCCTGTTTGCTTCAGTTTCCTCATCTGTAAAATGAACTGGAGAAGGAAATGGAAATCTGCTCCAGTATCTTTGCCAAGAAAATCCCAAATGGAGTCACAAAAAGTCAGATGTGACTGAAATGGCCAAACAATTCAATAACATTGATTTCCACAGCTAAAAATGGGGAGAATGTATGTGTTCCCTATTACGTGTGACTGTTGAGAGGGAAGGGTTTTTATAAAATGTAAGATGTTATAAAAATGTGAATTACAATTATTAATAGTGCTATAGTACTACTATTACTATACTATATATTATGATATAATGTAATAGTACTATCACTTACTTAGATGTGATTTCACTACTATGGGCATTCCTTCTAAAAGTATTGTGGATGGAGGGATGGATGAATGAATGAATGAATGAATGAATGAATGAATGAATGAAAAAGCACTTATTACACTCTTATGATGGGCCAAGTACTTAAGATACAAGTAGAAACAAAAAGACAATCCCTGCTCTCGGGAAGCTCATACTCCAATTGGGGAATAAAAGACAGTTCACCTGCAGGCCCTCAAAATCCTATGGGTGCAGTAGTGGGCTCAGTGGAAAGACTGGCGGTCCTTAAGTTACGTAAGGAGATCAGATGACAGTGCCAGGGCCCCACAGGACACTAAGACACATAAATGGTAGGTAGGGCTTAGGGGACCTTGGGAAGCAGCAGCAGGGCCTATGGTAAGGGCTCGTGGTCCTCCATTTCATCAGAAGGAATGGAGTTGTTGACTCCTTTCTCATTTAAGTTCTGTGAGCAGCCAGCAGGCTGGGCAAATGGGGAAGGAAAGGAGAACCAGATTGGCTCTGGGATAGCCTAGGGCCAATGCAATTGGGTAAGGGAAAGGCTCTCCACACCTTCATATTTTGCGGGTTTTTTATGTGATTCTTCTCTGTGTCTTTCTATAAATCCTCCAAAAAAAGAACCATTCAAAGGGTTAGATGTTCTAATGACAATAGCAGCAGCTATAGCAATAGTAATGTCCACCTAGGATATTTAAATAACGTGCAGGACAACTATTATTTCAGCTTTTATCTTCTCTGTCTTTGTTATAGAGAGCAAAGTCAGTGCTGGGTTTGACACCAGAGGACGTGAATTTACATCCCAGATTTTCTATATGACTCTAGACAGATGAATTCACCTCTCTGACACATTGTTTCTTAATATGTAAAATGTGGGAATTGGACTAGAAGTTTCTGTCAGCTCTAATCAACTAATCAAATAAGTAACATGCATTTATTAATTACCAACTGTGTGTAACACATTTTGCAATAAAACCATAAACCTGGGACTATAGTTGTGTCCAATTCTTTGTGAACCAGTTCTAAAGTCAATGGGATTTAAGATCTTCCCTGCCCACTAATAGGCCCCAGGTGGAGCCTAATAAGGGAAGCTTGCTTGTAGGAAGGCTTTCACACCTTTTGCTAATTTCTTATTAGGCACTGAGGCAGTAGGGTTGTGATGCCTTCTGGCTCTAAGAAGTGTATATGTACTCTGAATTGGTATTTTACTTTTGGGGGCTCACTTATGAGAAGGATCTTGTGATTCTCAAGGTCAAAATTCTGGGTGGCTGTATGTTCAAAGCTCCCTGACTGCTCAGATGTAAGGCTCTCTCCATTCAGGGATGTATGTAGAGTGTATAGTTGATTCAGGCAATTGGAGCCCTGTCTGTTGGTGTTTATTTTTCTGCTTGTATTTTCTCTGTTGGTATTTTCTCTGAAGTTCAGGGTGTTGACTTTTCCCTTGAACTAGTGAATGTAATTAAGAAAGAGTTTTGATCCCTTAAATAGCTATCTTTCCTAGTAAAGTAGATCTAAGAACCTGTGCTAGCAGCCATCCTGGGTATGCCAGTGTGGTTGCCACTACACCAGTGGACCATAGCACTCCAATACTGTCCTTGGGCTTTTCTTGGTAAAGATACTGGAGTAATTTGCTATTTCCTTCTCCAGTAGTTCAAGGCAAACAGAGGCTAAGGGACTTGCCCAGGGTCACACAGCTAGTAAGTGTTTGAGGCCAGATTTGAACTCAAGTCTTCCTGACTTCAAGCCCAGCATTCTATCCACTGATAGCTGCCTCCAATTATAAAATGAGCATAATGTATTTGACCTTCCTCCCTATAATCATTCTTACTCTTGTCAGGTCAGTCTCATTATTTTGTTGTTAGCATTGGGATTGTTGTTATTCTGAAGTCAGATGCATCAGACACAGTGGTCAGAAAACTGAGAAAGGAATCATAATTTTCATCTTCAGGCAAAACCTTCCCTTGGATAGACCATATGAATGCTTTTGGATTCTGCATAAAGACACAGGGAAATTTGGGGGGCCATTCCATCAAGACAGCAAAACCCAGGGACAGACCCCCACAGAAGCTTAACTAAAGAATGTGCTATCTAAGAGCTAATTTGAGCTAAGGGCCTAAGGTCCTTCCCAATTCTGATCATCTGTGTTCTCTGTCTTGAGGTGCCGCCCAGCTCTGACATTCTGTCATCTGTGTGCTATGGCCTCTTCCAAGTCTAGCATTCTATGTTATAAGGAAACGGTGTCAAACTCAAACGAAAATTGGAACTACTAAACCACACATAAGGGTCCCTGTGGGCCTCTTGTTTACTTAAAAACCTATTTATTGTGATTTTATTCATTTTGTTAAAAATTTCACAATTACATTTTAATCTAGTTTGGGCAGCTCTGGGGAGTGTTGCACAATGTGGCCAACAGTCCCCAAATGTTTGGCAATTTTTTCTAAGGTCCTTTCAGTTCTAACATCAAATCTTCTAGGTTAGAAGTTCTCTTTAAGCACTGATAGTCTATGTTCTAAGGTCTTTCTAGTTCTAATGTCTATTCTTCTATGTTCCAAGGTCTTTCTAGCTTTACCATTCAATCTTCTAGGTTCCAAGGGTTCTTCTATCTCTGATGTTCTATGTTCTAAGGTCTTTTCTAGGCCTCTGCCCCTGGCAAGGCAGGAAGCAGATGATGCTGCCTGAGTTAAGATCACATCATCATGTCCAGCATTCAGTGGCAGCATTTGGCCACAGCAATGAAGGCCACAGGAAAATGACTACAGCAGCTGGTATGTGTAAATGAAAGCTCAGTCCTGCTGCTTTGGGGAATATTCAAATTCCCATTGAGAGTCCATAGCCCTAGTTTATAACTTGAAACACTAAGCACTAAGCTGTGGTGATGTGGAAAGCCCCATACCTTCCTTCTTTCTCATGGTGTATGGACTCCACCCATGCACACCAGCCCACTGGCAGCTGGCAGGGTATTCGGAGTGTGTCTATGCATTCCCCACATGTGCTAGGCAAGTTGCGTACATCACTGGAGTTTGGAGTTACTTCACCAGAACTGTGATGTTATGAGAATTCAAGATATCACCTATCTAAGAAAATGAACTTAGATGCCTTCTGGAAGGAAGAAAGAAATCCATATTTATAAAGCACCTATTATATGCCAGGAAGGTGAACATCAGAGATGGTATTTAACCCAGTTCCTCCTTTTCCAAATACAACACTCCTCCAATACCATTCATTCTCCATTTATGTTCTGCCCTAGTCAGACCCTATCTGGGGCATCATGCTTAGTTTGGGTCACCTATATTAGGGGGCAGAGGTGCAGCAAGGTGTGCACCATGGATAGAAAACTGGACTTGGAATCCAAAAGATTCATCTTCATGAGCCAGATCCAGCCTCAAACAATTATTACCTGTGTGACCCTGGGCAAGTCACTTAACCTTATTTGCCTCAGTTTCTTCATCTATAAAATGAGCTAGAGAAGGAAATGGCAAATCATTCCAGTATCTTTACTAAGAAAACTCCAAAGAGATCATGTTGTCAGAAACGACTGAAACTACTCAACAAAAAATACTAGGAGAGATGTTGTCAAATTAGGACAATACCAGTATGAAAAAGGACCCTGGGATCTTGCCACAGAAGGATGGGTCAATGGAATTAGTTGAAGAGAAGAATTTGGGTGTAAGGAAATACATGGATCTTGGGGAAGACAGAGCTAAGTTCAGAAGTTGCAGAAGGAAAGGTCAGTCTCTGTTTGATATAAGAGAGTACTTCCTAGTAATTTGAACTAATTAAAAGTGGTTATAAACTGACTCAAGAAGATCACGGGTTCCCCTTTTCTAGAGATCTTCAGATGGCACTTGTATGATCCTGTATGGTCAGGTACAAGTAGTATTGGATGTTTTGTAAGAAAATTTGAATTCTTGAGATTCTGTGACTCTCATGTTAGAAAGAGTTTCAGTAGCAACAGACATTACAAGTGTGTGTGTGTGTGTGTGTGTGTGTGTGTGTGTATGCTTATGTGTGTGTTTTCATATGTGGTAACTGCTCTCTCCCTTGGGTGAGAGTGGAGACAGGGAAGCATCAGAGACATACTCAGACACATACTCAGTCTGCAAAGTCTGGGGCTGGGTTTCATCACCGGCTGCCTTCTTTCCTGTGTGATCAGACCAACCTTAGTCCATCCTTTTTTTTTTTCTGTTTTGCTTTGTTTCCCTAGGGCCACAGACAAACACAGACCAAGGGGGTCCTCCATACTGTTGGAAACACATAGACAGGACAAGCCCTTCCTGGATCCTGGCCCTTTGGCCCCGAATGTCAGAGGGAGATGTGCAAGCTCACAGTAGCAGGTAAGATAAAACAGAACCTTGACTTATACAGTTATGATGTATCACATATTATGCTATAAGAGAATGCAACTCTAAGAGACTGTGGTTCTATAAAATGGGGCTAGTGTACTATTGTCAAAGTTCCAGAGTTAGGCTCCTGGGGCCATTCTATCAAAATAGGCAATGCTTAGGAGGTAGGGGCCCCTTCCATATCCTCAGAAAGACTATGTTAGCAGGTGAACTAGCATCATTTAGTTCTCTCCCAACTCTGCCAATCTATGTGCCATGTTTTAAGGTCCCTTTCTTGGCCAGGTTCAAGTTTCTATATGTCAATCATATGGTAATGGCAATAAGAGATAAATAAATAACAAAATTACAGAACCTCAGAGTTAGAAGGGGCCTCAGACTACATCTATTGGAAACCATGCTCGAAGAGAAATACTCACTACAATGTCATTGGTAAGTGGCCACATAGCTTTGGCTAGAATATTTCCAGTACTGGGGCACTCACACTATCCCTTGCTCAACTCCCAGGCAATCAGCTGGGACCTGGTTAATGATCTCCTCACGTTATTCAAATTTGCCCTGCATATTTCTATTGGGCTGGAGTCAATGACCATATTTTATATAATAATTTCAAATAATGTAAATTCCAATGCATGCAACCACTTCATGGAATTTATTATTTTTACTCATTAAGACCTGGCTATACTCTGTTGCTGCTGCTGCTGAAATAGGGGTGTTCATTTACTTCCTTGTGCTTCCATTCCCCACACTCATGACTTCCCAAACCCAAACAGTCTCCCTCTACACCCCCACTACTTTCCTATATGGTTTTTCCTCCTATTTGAACATAAGCTCCTCAAGGTCAAAGACTGTCTGGCTTTTCTGTATCCCCAGAATTTAGCAGAGTGCTTGGTCCATGGTAATTGCTTACTATTTTCTTTTATTCATTCACTTCTAAAATAGGGACAAAGAAGTACACTGCCTGTCTTACAGGGGAAGGTGAAATGAGGGAATGCCTGTAAAGCCCCCCTCACCAACAAGGGCTCCCATGAATGATGCTAAGCAAATGCTGTCCAGACTGTTTGTTATCCAGCCAAGCAGGCTGGTCAGTGCCAAGCTGCTGGAGTCAGCCAGGAATCGCATCTCGTGAAAGGTAATATTTTATAGCAGATTTTGAGGTTAGGAAGGGCCATCATTTGTGCTTCAAAATGGTTTTCATTAATGCTTCTTTCTCCAATCACTCATAATAAACCACAAAACACAGCATTCCAAGGGAAGTTAGGATAGCATGGAAAAAAATGATTTTCCAAGCTTTGCTAAAGAGTTGCTGGTATCTTTAAGATAATATTAACTGACGTTTAGATGGAGCTTGGAGAGCGTGTTCCACTAGAAAGCTATAACAGGACTTGGAATCTGAATCCTTGGATACGAGTCCTGGCTTTTTCATCTGTGTCTTTGGGTAAATTGTTTCTCCTTTCTGTTCCTCTTTTTCCTTAGCTTGTTTTTTCTCCATGAAGGAGAAAGACAAGGCAATTGAGGTTAAATGACTTACCCAAGGTCACACAGCTATCATGTGTCAAATATCAGAGGTTGGGTTTGGACTCAGGTCCTCCTGACTCCAGGGCCAATGATTTATTCAGTACCTTAGCTGCCCCAGTTTCCTTATCTTTAACATAGATAGGAATGATGATATTTACACTGACCTCCTCCCAGAGTGTTGTAAAGAAAGTGCTAGCTGTTACAGAAACTATATAGTCTATGAAGCCACAATAACAATAGCTGGCACATACATTGTGCCTCAAGGCTTACAAAGCATTTTACAAATAATAGCTCATTTGATCCTCACAACAGCTCTAGGAGGTAGGTACTAACGCTATTGTTCCCATTTTACAGAAGAGGAAACTGAGACAAACAGAAGTGACTTTCCCAGGGTCATACAGCTAGTAAGTCATGAAGCTGAAGTCTTCCTGACTCTAGGACTAGCATTCTATCCACCATGTTCCCTAGCTGCCTGAAACCCAAGTTTGTCAGTGACCAAGGTTATCCTGGGAGAAGCTTACTTAAAAAGAGGGAGGATGATGAGTGGGGAACATCAGCTGCACTGTCAAACTTAAATGATGTTTTGGTTAATTTTGCTGAGCTGCTTTCCTTCCTTTTCTTTCCATTTTTATTCTGCATTTCAGGTATTAGCTGACTTTGCAGGGAAGGCAGAAAGGATGTATTTGGAAATAAGAATGTTGTAAAAATAAAAATATATCAGTTAAAAAAAGAAAAACCTTCACAGACAAAACAGAAACATGAACAGTCATTATGATTACTCTTATTACCTCCAGTCTTCAGAACAACACTGTGCAGTAGGCATCCTTGCCATTTATACAGGAGGATGTTGAGGCTCAGAAATGTCAAATAGTCCTGTGGGATACAGTCTGCTACTCAGGTAACCCATCTATTGCCTGCCATCCAGTGCTTAACACAGTGCTTGGCACATAGTAGGTGCTTAATAAGGATTTGTTGACTAACTGATTAACTTTGGCTATATAGCCAGTCCAGCTTCTTTTTTCTATGATAGACTATCTTTGTTAATATCAGCCCTACCATTCCTTAAGCAGAAAACAACATCACAGACTCATAGACTTAACAGAGCCATTGTTAGATGCTGGAAGAGATGTTAGAACTGGAAGAAATAGTAGAGAAAATCTAGTCTAACCTCCTCATTTTCCAAGTAGAGAAACTGAGACCCAGAGAAGAAGAATAACTTAGTTAATGTCATTTAGGCATGAAGAGCCAAGAATTCACAGTGAATATCCAAATGTTGCCTAGTTAGTTATTTGCTAGCTCCTTGAAATCCCAGGACCTGTTGATGGCACCCATATTCCTCTGGCCAGATGCCTTGGCTTCATACTCTCCACACTCAAGATCTGGTTTTGTTTCAGCTTCCCATTTAATCTATAACTTATCTCACTATAGTTATAGCAGGATTTCTGAAATTTCCCAGAAAATCCTGGAATTTTCTGATTCCTGGAAAAGACTAAGACAAAAGAGTTGGTAGCACCTCATCTGATTCATCTGTTCATGATACAGCCTCTATTATATTTATTATGCCTACACTTCTTTTTTTATTTAATTTTTTGTTACATTTTAAGTTCTGAACTGTCTCTTTCCCTCCCACCCCACCCCACACTAGAGAAGGTCACTATTTGACATAGATATATAGATATAGACATATACACACATATATACATATGTGCATATGTATGTATACACACATACACACACATATATATATATATATATATATATGAAGCCATATTATTCATACTTCTATTTATCAGTTATTTCCCTTGAGGTAGATAGTATCATCTTTTATAAGTCCTTTGTAGTTGGTATGAGTGTTTACAATATTCAGAATAAGCCTTTCACAGTTACTCTTTGAACAATATTGCTGTTACTGTATACAATAATTTCTTGGTTTTGCTCATTTTATGCTTTATTATTTCATATGTCTTTCTGTGTTTTCTAAAATCAACCTGCTCATCATTTCTTACAGCACAGCAGTAGTATTCCATCACCATCATATACTATAACTCATTTATCCAATCCCCAGTTGATGGTCATTCTCTTAGTTTTTAGTTCTTTGTCACCACAAAAAGAGCTGCTATAAATATTTTAGAATATATAAGTTCTTTTATTTTTTCCCTGATCACCTTAGGAAATAAACTTAATAGTGATATTTCTGGGTGAAAGGGCATACACAGTCTTATAACTCTTTGGGCATAATTCCAGATTGCCCCAAAATAGTTATATCAGTTTACAGTTCCACCAGCAATGTATTTGTGTCCCAAGATTTTCCATATCCCTTCCAACATTTTTCATTTTCCTCTTCTATCATT